>WNWK01005068.1:0-127565 GCA_009830355.1 Cherax destructor | reverse complement strand
TGACTTAAAAATGTATATTTTTTGGGAAACTAATAAAATGAAAAAAAAAAAAAAATTCTGGCAACTATAATCCCTGCAAACACGTTTAAATTAATTAATTGTCAATTGAACCCAGCAATTCATTTTTTCCCAGTCAAATCACTAAATTACATTAAATTTGCATTGATTACATATAAGAGTTCGTTATGACCAAAGGTTTATTGTGAATTATTATTATGTAGAAATTACCTGTATGAGGTTTACCATTTTCACAAAAACTAGGCCTGACTTTAAAATTTAAATAATTATAATATTAAAACCAGCTACTCTAATAGATTAAAGTTGTGGACTGTATATGATTAGGCTTGCTGGGTACACAAAATATAATTGGTATTAACACTTACCATTTAATTATTGGAAGACACTTAATGCCGATGGAACACACCCTAACATTACCCTAACAGCTAGGATTTATGATGGCCAACTAAAAAGCTACTGTACATTAGGGGTAAACGTCACTTAGCTAAGATGTGTTTTTGGGGAAAGATTCATTTAAGTTCTCTACTTTTTCATCCTGGTTGACGAATTGTAAGGGCTTTCCACACTATTTATCCAATTCTTCGGCAGGAACGTGTCAGCAATTTCTAAATTACGGATTGAGGCCGATATACATCAATTGACCTTTGAGAATGCCTGATTACATTGCACAATTCAGTCAAGTGTTCACACATTAAATTCAATATGGCGTCTCTTCCCGGCATCACTCTACGGCTGTTCTACACCCTCACTCGAAATTTCTTGAAGGGTCCAAACAGCAACACATTTTAATACAAATTATTATATTTATTTATGTGTTCTACATTTAGGAAATTATGTAAAAAAAATCACACATTATTTATTATACGCTTTTGGAATATGTAAAGAAGCATCCTCAAAATTTGTCTAGAAAAGACGTTGTTTAAAAATAAGTTTAGAAAATTGGACCTTGGCAAAAAAAATCGTGGTCGCCAATTTTAACCGAAAAATTGATCTCAAAACGCAGCCTGTGTCACCAGCATGGGTCACATCTCCCACAGTAATGTATAGATTTGAACGTTTGTTGGTTATTTTCAGGTACTTCGTTGCACCGGAAGCATTAACAAAACGCTGCAAAATCCAAACGAAAACGTAGTAAAAAGGGAAGGATATAAAGTAATTAATAAAAAGGGCCCTATATGGATTACTGTAAAAGGAAATCCTTCCCAACAACCGAGTCCTGAAATCATCCACAAGACGCTTCTACTCCCCAATTAAAATCCCAAATATTGGCCCCTGGGTTTTTCCACCCCCCCAAACTCAATTTTTTGTAAGTGTATTTTCGTAAGTGCTTTGCAATGTATTTTGGGGGTCTGAAATGCAACCTAGTGACTTTTTTTTGGAAGTAAATTCGCGGTAATGGCCGACAGCATTCGGGAACGAATTTTCGGCAAAAAGGGGGACCACTGTATGTGTTTGTAAGTTTAAAGTCTATCTATAAAGTCATTCCTAAATCTGCAAGAAACAAGCTCAGCAAACAAAAGTGCACCTGAAACTCGACCCCGTCTCAAGGGGGTTTAAGAAGCACGATATATATGTCGTGCCAATAAAAACTTGGATTTTGGCAAATGAAGCTCTTCTTGGAATAAAAAAAGGGGAAAATTTGTGTATGAAAAAATTTTAAAAAAATCTTCTGACCTTTAAGAAAAAATATTTACTTTTTATTAAAAATTTTTTAAAATTTATAAAAATATTTTTTTTTTGGGGTTTTGGGCTAAATTAAACTCCCTTGTTATAATAAGGTTGGGTTTTTTTTTTAAGGGGTTCTTTGAAAAAAATTTTTAAATTTTTTTACATTAAAAAAAATTTTAAAAAAAATATATCAAAAACTTTTACATTAACATAAATTAAAAAAATATTTTTAAAAAACCCCAAAAAAAAAATTTTTTATAAAGGATTTAAATTTTTAAAAATATTATTGAAATTTTGACCAATTTACCTATTCCCCTTAACCCAAGTTGCATATATTTCTCAAAAAGGGGGATAAAAAAATGGGTTGTAATAATGGTAGAATTAGTAATTTGGTAATGGAAATTCAACTTTACTTTTTTAAAATGGTTTGAAAAAAAGGGCCTAAAAAACGAAACTTTCCCCCAAAATAATACGTCACGTGTACCGGGCCCCAATAAACAATATAAAACCATTATACATATTTTTTTTCGGACCTCAAGGATACATAGCCAAAATCATGCACACAAACTAATCCCCCGAACCTGGGGCCCCCGATAGTCAGGGGTCTTATTTCCCCCAAAATTTTAAAAAGTAAACCCAAGGCCACCATGCAAAAAAAATCCCCCAAAATACCAAAAGGAAAGAGGAGTTTAAAAGGAGAGAGGATAAGGGGAAAACCTACTACCCCCTTTTTGGGGTTTCCATTCTCGACTCTCACGGGAATGGGGTTTTAAAATACTTGGGGGGGGTCAGTCAGGGGGGCGCCATCCTCCACACATCAATTACCCCGCTTTTTTTCCCCAATATTTGTTTTTTTGGGAGCCGTTCTGCACCAAAACTATACACATTGGGGAAATTTAATTTTTCCCATTTTTGTTTTTTTTTCCCCCCCGACCCCCGGGTCTGTCACTGTCTGACTTTTTTTTTTCCCCGGTTCTTTACACATTCGGGAAAGATAATCTATGTAAATGTTTTGTGTATCCTGAAAAAAAACACTTTTTTGACCGGAAAGTAAAGGCGATTTGATAATTTTACAGAGCGGTGGGGTCGAACCCCTGGGAATTATTATTATTATAATCAAAAAAGCGCTAAACCACAGGGGGGTTTTTCAGCGCCGAACCCCTTTAAAAAAAGAACACAGGGGCCCCCTTCAAACTCACTTTTTTTTAAATTTGCGCCCCCTTTTTGGGAGGTTCCACGCTTGTGGGGGTTTGATCTAGGGTTGGGTCTGGATCCCGTTCTAATTACCCGAATACCTCCCCAGCGTAAATACGTACGGATTTATCGCTCCCATTATTATAATGCAATTTGCGCCTTATAGTTAAAAAACATTTTTAAAGGTTTTTTAAACTAACATTAACCATCCTGACCTAAATTAAATTACCTAAAAAATAAACAAAAAAAATTTTAGGAAACCCTAAAGCGTTTTTAAAAGACGTTAACACCACGTCAAAAAATGACGTAGTAAAAAAATTTAGATTATTTCCAATCACCCATTCACAAAATATACAGTAATAAGAAAACCCATAGGATCAAAAATTCTGGCAATTTTTTTACTATGAAAATCTGTTCCTTTTTCAAGACAGTTACGATGCCAGGGGTTAGAGGGCCATTAAAAAATTTTAAAACCCCCAAACCCCCCGTCAAAATGTATTTACTGTATACTGGGAACATACACCTCTCGTTTCCCCCTTTTTCTCTCATAACACAGTCAGCTCACGACGAAAAAACATGGGTTCAGAACCTACAGAGCCCCAAAAGAGCATCTGTGGTCAACCACTACCCCTTGTAAGTTTTCTGGAATTTAGTTGCCTGTTCGGTGGCAAATTTTTAGGGCTCCTTTTATCGCTGGACAGGCACCTCGTCGTACCCGAACCAGGCTGTGGTTCGTACCCCGGGTTTTTTGGGGGGCCCGTAGTTACGCCTGGGACCAGGCCTATCCACCACGAACCCGACGGCCGCGGGGGTTGATGAAAAACCCCTCCAGGTATACCTGGAGAGGTTTTGGGGGGCCCCCCCAGCCCGGTCCTCCTAATCAAAGTCTGTATTTATGGCTTAGACACTCAGATGTATGGCTGAGATACTCAGATGTATGGCTAGTATACCAGATGTATGGCTGTGACACTGAACGAAACAGTGAATGCTCACATGAAACTGATTATAAGATCAAACACTTGAATAAAAGTGATTATAATGAACGTTATTGCATGACCGATACAAATGAAAGTGATTATGTGACTGACACGAATGAAAGTGATTATGTGACTGTGACACAAATGAAAGTAATTGTGACCATGACATAAATGATTGTGACCGTGACACAAATGAAAAGTGATTGTGACTCAGACATGAATGAAAGTGGGATTATGTGACTGACGTGAATGAAAGTGATTATGCAAATTGACATGAATGAAAGTGATTGTGACCGTGACATGAAACTGATTATGACCCGTAACAAGAATGAAAGTGATTGTGACCGTGACATGAATGTAAGTGACTGTCACACGAATGAAAGTGATTATGTGACTGCGACACGAACGAAAGATTCGTGACCAGCACGAACTGAAAGACTGTGACCGTGACACGAATTAAAGTGATTATGTGACGACACGAATGGAAAAGACGTAATCAAGATGTCAATTGGTACAGATTATGACTCACTGAATGAAAGCAATTATGTGCACGTGATATGAATGAGTGATTGTGTAACTGTGACATGAATGAAAGTGATTGTGTGTGTGTGTGTGTGTGTGTGTGTGTGTGTGTGTGTGTGTGTGTGTGTGTGTGTATGTGTGTGTATGTGTGTGTGTGTGTGTGTGTGTGTGTGTTGGAGTGGGGGGTGGGGGTGTGGTCATGGCAACGAGCCAGGTTGTCAGGACACTACACACGTCAATATTACCCACATCACCCACATCTTGCCCCTGTTCATCCAGTCACGCCCCTTCACCCACACCTGAGCACTCACACACACACACCTGCGCCTTCACACACACACCTGTGCCTTCACACACACACTTGTGCCTTCACACACACCTGATCACCCACTCACACCTGAGCACTCACACACACCTGCACCCTCACACACACACCTGTGCCTTCACATACACCTGATCACCCACCCACACCTGAGTACTCACACACACACACCTGCGCCCTCATACACACACCTGCGCCCTCACCCACACCTGAGCACTCACACACACACCTGCGCCCTCACAAACACCTGAGCACATACACACACCTGCGCCTTCACACACACCTGAACACTCATACACACACCTACGCCCTCACACACACCTCCGCCCTCACACACACCTGAGCACATACACACCTGAGCCCTCACACACACCTGAGCAAGGGGAATGCCCTGCGAAGAAAGGTTAAGGAAAATAGGCCTGACGACACTGGAGGACAGGAGGGTTAGGGGAGACATGATAACGACATATAAAATACTGCGAGGAATTGACAAGGTGGACAGAGACAGGATGTTCTGTCCACAAGGGGTCACAGTTGGAAGTTAAAAACTCAGATGAGTCAAAGTTATGTTAGGAAATATTTCTTCAGTCATAGAGTTGTCAGGAAGTGGAGCAGTCTGGGAAATGATGTAGTGGAGGCAGGAACCATACATAGTTTTAAGACGAGGTTTGATAAAGCTCATGGAGCAGGGAGAGCGAGGACCTAGTAGCGATCAGTGAAGAGGCGGGGCCAGGAGCTATGAATCGACCCCTGCAAAAACAAATAGGTGAGTACACACCTGCGCCCTCACCAAAGAACATCCACAAACAAATAGAAGGCATTCTATTCTTAATGTATCCTATCCTATCCTAAACCATCTTAACCAAAACTTTCAAAACCAAACCAAACTTATCCTATCCCAATCTATCCTAGAAGGATATCCTAGAATAAACTAACATTACTTAAACATTCAAAGCGTAACTTAAGCTGTTCTATCCTAATCTAACTTAACCTAACCTAACTTAATTTACTCAAAGTTAACCTAACTTAATCTATTCAGACTTAACCTAACTTAACTTAATCTATTTAAACTTAACCTAACTTACCCAAACAAAATCCAAACTAACCTAACCTATCCAGTCCAAACCCTACCTAACTTATTATAACTTAATATATTAAAATCTAATGTAACCAATCCTTAGTTAAGTTATTCTAGAGTAGCCAAGCTTATGCTAACCTATTTTAACCTAGCAAATCCGATATTAAACCTAATATAACCTAACCTAACTTAGCATATAGTAACATCATAAATGTTTACATAACCTAACCTAAGCTAATCTAACTTTGCCTAACCTAACCTAACCTAACTCAACCTGACCTAACCTGTGCTGACAACTGGAGTCATTAGTACACAAATTCAGTAAAAACCTCAATAACCTGTGTATATAATACATGAGTAGATAGGCTTAGTAGATAGGCTTAGTGGATAGGCTTAGTAGATAGGCTTAGTAGATAGGCTTAGTGGATAGGCTTAGTAGATAGGCTTAGTAGATAGGCTTAGTAGATAGGCTTAGTGGATAGGCTTAGTAGATAGGCTTAGTAGATAGGCTTAGTGAATAGGCTTAGTAGATAGGCTGTCTGGATAGGGGGCTAGCTGTCTGGATAGGGGGCTGGGGTAACTCTTATGTGTGCAGACCAAACACACTGTTTTTTTTATATATATATCTTAAAGTGTACAGTAGATATTAATTAAAACATCAAATGTTTTTTAAGTCTCGTTTTATTGACACTTTATTAGATAAAATAAATATCCCCATCAAAAATAATAAAAATAATTACAGGAAATTAATACATAAATTACCATGGTAACAATGACCTTAATAATGTAATAATAATAATAATAATAATAATAATAATAATAATAATAATAATAATAATAATAATAATAATAATAATAATAATAATAATAATAATAATAATAATAATAATAATAATAATAATAATAATAATAATAATAATAATAATAATCTTTATTTCTACAAGTACATGATACAACTTATACAGACCATAGCTGACATCAATGACATACTATATAGAAAGTCCCTGGTTATGCAGAGCATTTCCCACAACTTAGGTTAATTTTCTCCCAGGATGCGACCCACACCAGTCCACTAACACCCATGTACCTACTTACTGCTAGGTGAACAGGGACAGCAGGTGTCTTAAGGAAACACGTCCTAATGTTTCCACCCGTACCGGAGATCAACCCCAGGACCACTGTGTGTGAGCTGAGTGCGCTACCAATCGAGCAACGGGACAAGAGCGTTGTCACACATTATCTTACTGACACATCAACACCAGCTGTGAGGGAGTGAAGGTGGTCATACACCAGCTGTGTGGGAGTGAAGGTGGTCACACACCAGCTGTGTGGGAGTGAAGGTGGTCACACATTGACTTAGTGATTTGCAGTAAAGTCCTCGTAAGAGCAGTTGCCCCGTGGCCTGGTGGCTAAAGCTCTCGCTTCAACCGGCGAGGGTCCGGGTTCGATTCCCATCGAGGGTAGAAACATTGGGCGTGTTTCTTTACACCGGTTGTCCATGTTATGGGGGCTGGAGGACTTTATGGGGGCTGAAGGACTTTATGGGGACTTCTGGGGCTGAAGGACTTTATGGGGACTTCTGGGGGCTGAAGAACATTATGAAGGCTTCTGGAGCCAGCCCCCTGGCGCCACCACTCGCAGACATGTGGGAGAGATGTCTGAACTGGAAGACATACAGAGAACATTTCCTGCATGCAGAGAGGCATTAGAGCATAAAAATTACTGGAAACGCCTGAAAACACTGGACACGTATTCGCTGGAGTGAAGGAGAGAGATACATGATAATATATACATGGAAGATACTGGAGGAGCTGGCCCTTAATCTACACACTGCCATAAGAATGTAGCGGAGTGGGAAACATGGGAGGAAGCATGGTAGTAAGATATAAAATGTAGTTAATGGAATTTTTGTTTAGATATTGTTTTCGTAAGGCCTAGTGATGGATCGGGCCGCGGGGCGTTACTCTCCCGGGACACCCTCCAGGTATACGAGGGCCTATTCAAATCTCACCTATTCGAGATTTAATAAAGTCCCTGGAGGGCGAAACGTCGGTATATAATACTGTGGATAAACATGGGAGGAGTGTAATCCAGTGAAAAAAAAGAGATGCCATGGGCACAATAAGAGAGCACTGTATCAACATTCGGGAAGCACACTATTTAAGTAAGACACATGTGCAGCAGTTAGGTATCTTTATTCCGAAACGTTTCGCCCACACAGTAGACTTCTTCAGTAGATGAGGTGGCGAGTACAAATAGGGGAGTACACACACAAAAATACACAGACCAACAGATACACACACAGAATACACACATACACACACACAAAATACATACACACAAACCAACAGACAGACACACGCACACAAATACACACATACATACAGACCAACATACAGAGACAGATACATATACACACATACTGTACATACAAACCACCAGACACACACACACACACACACACACACACACACGGGATAGACTCAGAAGTGTCTCTGTTCGCAGATGATGTGAAATTAATGAGGAGAATCACATCGGATGAAGACCAAGCAGGACTTCAAAGAGACCTGGACAAGCTTGACATCTGGTCTAGCAACTGGCTTCTCGAATTTAACCCCACCAAATGCAAAGTCATGAAGATCGGAGAAGGGCAAAGAAGACCGCTGACAGAGTACAGGCTAGGTGGACAAAGGCTACAAACCTCATCAAACGAGAAAGACCTTGAGGTGAGTATAACGCCAAGCACGTCTCCGGAAACACACATCAACCAGATAACCGCGGCAGCATATGGGCGACTGGCAAACCTAAGATTAGCGTTCCGTTACCTTAACAAGGAATCGTTCAAGACACTGTATACCGTGTACGTCAGGCCCATACTAGAATATGCAGCACCAGTCTGGAACCCACACCTGGTCAAGCACGTAAAGAAACTAGAGAAAGTGCAAAGGTTTGCGACAAGGTTAGTTCCACAACTCAGGGGTCTGTCTTATGAAGAAAGGTTGAGGGAAATAGGACTAACAACACTGGATGAAAGAAGGGTCAGAGGAGACATGATAACGACATACAAAATACTGCGGGGAATTGACAAGGTAGACAGTGACAGGATGTTCCAGAGAGGGAACACAGAAACAAGGGGACACAACTGGAAGCTGAAGACTCAGATGAGTCAAAGGGATGTTAGGAAGCATTTCTTCAGCCACATAGTAGTCAGGAAGTGGAATAGTCTAGAGAAAGATATAGTGGAGGCAGGAACCATACATAGTTTTAAGACAAGGTATGATAAAGCTCATGGAGCAGGGAGAGCAGAGACCCAGTAGCAGACAGCGAAGAGGCGGGGCCAGGAGCTGAGTCTCGACCCCTGCAACCACAATTAGGTGAGTACACAGACCAACACACTCACACACCAACACACACACAGACCAACACACCCACACACCAACACACCCAAACACCAACACACACAGAGACCAACACACCCACACACCAACACACACAGACCAACACACCCACACACCAACACACCCAAACACCAACACACACACAGACCAACACACCCAAACACCAACACACACACAGACCAACACACACACACAGACCAACACACACACAGACCAACACACACACAGACTTTCCAGCTCTTATTTACGTCATTGCATTTACTTGGAACTCTGTATTAACTGTCTCTATGACAACCATCTGTGGTGGGTCACAGTGGTGGGTCACTGGTGGTGAGTCACAGTGGTGGGTCGCTGGGGGTGGGTCACTGGTGGTGAGTCACAGTGGTGGGTCGCTGGGGGTGGGTCACTGGTGGTGAGTCACAGTGGTGGGTCCCAAGTGATGGGTCACTGGTGGTGAGTCACAGTGGTGGGACACTGGTTGTGGGTCAGAGTGGTAAGTCACAGTGGTGGGTCGCTGGTGGTGGGTTATAGTTGATCACAGTGGTAGGTAACTGGTGGAGGGTCACTGGTAGTGGGCCACAATGGCGAGTCCCAGGTGGTGCGTCACTGGTTGTGGGTCAGAGTGGTGGGTCACAGTGGTGGGTCACAGCTAGTGGGTCACAGTTTGTGAGTCACAGATGGTGGATCGCAGCTTGTGGGTCCCCTGGTGGTGGGGTCACAGCTGGTAGGTCACAGATGTTGCGCCACTGACACAAACACTAAAAAAAAAAAAAAATCCTATATATTTCGGCTAACTTAGAAGTCATCTTCAGTTACAGACTAATTTTTTTTTATCATTTAAATGTTCAGTAACCCAATGATCAGTCAACAGACTGACGACCCAAATGAGTTGTTCACGAACGACTCAAAACACGGCCTACATCACAATTTCTCTCTTAGGCCTATCCCCAGTTGACTTTAAGCAAGTTATCGACCGCATTCCCACGTACTGTGTCTCAGGCCAGACTCTGGCATCGTGGAGTGAAAGATACTGGATGCTGGTGGCATCTCACAGAGTCACTCCTACATTCCTCACGTCCTAGTATTGATAAAGCCACTGGTTGGCGAAACGTCTACAGATATACCCAGATGTTGCACATACCATTCATGTACGATACATGGTCTTAGATGTTCTGGAAGATAAGAATTATGCTCAGGTTGTGTACACTCATCTGGCGAAAGTCTTGGACAAGTGCAACCATAGTCTGATACATCATTAAATACATGTGAGGAATTAGTGGAAAAGTGAGCACATGTTTCTTACTTTCTTAAATGATTCCAGAAAATAATAATAATATTATTATTATTATTATTATAATTATTATTATCATTATTATTAATTATTATTATTATTTATGAGGAAGCAGTGAACCCATAGGGATCATAGAGTGAATGGAGGTAATGTCATCTGGAAGATAGTAGCTCTGATTCCTTGGATGGAGAACCCTTCCGAGCTTCAGGGCACCAGTCTTGAAGTTAGTTATGACATGGTGGAACTTTGGTAATGACATGATGGAACTTGGGTAATAACATGATGGAACTTTTGATAATGACATAGAACTTTCGGTAACGACATGATGGAACTTTGGTAATGACATGATGGAACTTGGACAATGACATGATGGAACTTGGGTAATGACATGATGGAACTTGGACAATGACATGATGGAACTTGGACAATGACATGATGGAACTTGGACAATGACATGGTGGAACTTGGGTAATGACATGATGGAACTTGGAAAATGACATGATGGAACTTGGGTAATAACATGATGGAACTTTTGATAATGACATAGAACTTTGGATAATGACATGGAACTTGGGGAATGACATAATGGAACTTTGGTAATGACATTTTGGAACTTTAGTAATGACATGATGGAACTTTGGTAATAACATGATGGAACTTTGGCAGTGAAATTACAAAAATACCCTGAATTTACCTACTGTAAATATTGCATAGCCATAGGTTATATGTTTGCAACACCTCACACATATTTTTGCAACACCTCACCTCTGCCTAGTAGGGTTATTGAAGCTAGGACCTTGGGTAGTTTCAAATTTAGGTTGGATAAATTCATGAGTGAGAGGGTTGGATTTGGTGGGACTCGCGCATGAGTGGGTAGAATTGTCAAAGCTTATTTCTTGGGTAGCATTGAAAATTGGGTTGAGCAAATATTCTGTTAGTGGGACGGATTGTGAAGGACCTGCCTAGTATGGGCCAACAGGCCTGCTGCAGTGTTCCTCCTTTCTTATGTTCTTATGTTCTTATATTTTTGCAACACTTCACACATATTTTTGCAACATCTCACACATATTTTTGCAACACCTCACATATTTTTGCAACACCTCACACATATTTTTTGCAACATCTCACACGTATTTTTGCAACACCTCACACATATTTTTTGCAACATCTCACACGTATTTTTGCAACTCCTCACACACATTTCTCCAACACTTCACACATTTTTGCAACACCTCACACATATTTTTGCAACACTTCACACATATTTCCTCCTCTACCTTAGTAATTATGTCATCGTTATTAATTATTAAAATATCGCCTTTAACATTTATTCAATTTTTACAAACTTAAATAAGAACGTCTGCTTCTACATAGTTTTTATCGACTATTTCCTTTTTTATAATTTCTTTCTTCCTCTCTTCTTATATTTATATATTTTTTCTAGTCCCCTTGAATCTCTGATAAGCTTTTTGACTGGCCAACTTCCTATACTGAGTCCAAGCTCTTCTTAACAGAGCTCTACAACACCTTTTATTAGTCTATTCTATATTATTCCATCGTTCGTACACAAATAACCCGCACACAGAAAGTCACGACGACGTTTCGGTCCGACTCGGGGCATAAACTAGTCACACACTAACACACGAAGGTAAGGGAGCCAGCATATACACGAGAGGAAGGCAGAGTGCATGTCGTACCAAAACGTCGTGATAAGTCTCTCTCTCCTAAGTCTGGGTTATCTGTGAATTGTTTCAGTCACGATATACACTACAAAACTCTGTAGAGATACCCAAGTGTTGGACATGTGTCAAATTTATTGACTTGTCGGTTCTCTGAACCCATCTCAGAGTAAAGTCTGAGGCGGCTACGGTGAAAAGCTCTGTTCCACAAGGCACAGTACTCGCTCCCTTCTTGTTCCACATCCTCGTATCTGACATAGACAGAGATGTCGGGTGTCATCCGCAAAGGATGACACCCTACATGACAGTGCGGACATCAACCAAATCTTTAAATGGGCAGCAGAAAACAATATTAAGTTCAACGAAGAAAAATTTAAGTTACTCCGATTTGGAAAACTTGAGGAAATTAAAATTGTATCGGAGTATAAAACAAATTCCAAACACACAACAGAGCGAAAACCTAATGTGAAGGACCTGGGAGTTATAATGTCAGAGGATCTCACTTTCAAAGATCACAACAATGTATCTACCACATCGGCTAGGAAAATGATAGGATGGATAATGAGAACCTTCAAAACTAGGGACGTCAACCCCATGATGATTCTCTTCAAATCGCTTGTTCTCTCTAGGCTGGAATACTGCTGTACACTAACTGCCCCCTTCAAGGCTGGAGGCATTGCAGACTTGGAAAATGTACGTATAAGTACGATAAAGCACCTAAATTACTGAGAACAATTGAAATCCCTTGTTTTGTACGCCCTGGAACGCAGGCGAGGTTTTGGGACTGGTCCCAAATCTGCACACGAAAATCACGAAAATCACTGCCTACGAAAGCAAAAGACTTGGCAGGAGATGCAACAACCTTCCCCCCCAAGAAAAGCAGGAGCGCCACGAGAAAGCTAAGAGACAACACAATAAGTGTGAGGGGCCCAAGACTGTTCAACTGCCTCCCAGCATACATAAGGAGGATTACCTTTAGACCCCTGGTTGTCTTCAAGATCTCTGGCTGTCTCCAAGACCCCTGGCTGTCTTCAAGACCCTTGGCTGTCTTCAAGAAGGCACTGCACAGGCACCTAAAGTCAGTACCTGACCAGCCGCGGTGTGGTTCGTACGTCAGTCTACGTGCGGCCAGCAGTAACAGCCTGGTTGATCAAGCCTTGATCCACCGCGAGGCCTAGTCATGGACCGGGGACGCTGACCCCCGAAACCCCCTCCACGTATACTCCAGGTATTCTGGAACTTTTCGGTTTTCTAAACTATATATACCTCAATAAACTTACATATATATATATATATATATATATATATATATATATATATATATATATATATATATATATATATATATATATATATATATATATGTATATATATATATATATAAGTGAACAAAATCTTCAGAAATGAGTTGTTCCCACTAATGATGTGTTCATTTAATATCACATACCTGCAAGCCCCTCCCAAGAAGCTCATTGCTAGTAATCCCTTCCTTAAATCACTTGTTAAAGCAACTGCTCAAGAAGAAATTTCTGGCCTAGCTGCTAGTAATAAGTTATCACAAGTTATATACACTGATGGATCTAAACAGGAGTCTTCTGGCAGGGCTGCATCTGCTCTTGTTGCCACCTCCCTAGTTAAGAACGATAATAAATTTGTTGAACTAGGCATAAGAATTAACAACTGGGCGTCTACACTGCAAACTGAATTGTTTGCAATCCTAATAGCACTAAAGCTAACTTATGACACTGTGCTTGACTCTATCATCATTACTGATTCTATGACTCATATAATGACTCTAACAACATGCTCATTGGAGAAGCCAGGTATAGATACTCAAAAATCTGGGACAAAGGAATTAATGTACAATTGCTATGGATTCCATCACACATTGGATTACTCCTTCATGATAAAGTTGATATGTTAGCAAGAAGAATACCTAGAAGGAGAATGTAGAATATAACTTTGGTATATCTGTGTCTAGCATTAGGAATAATGTTAGGAGAGAAGTAAATAATGAAAATGAATGTTATAGGAATGAAATTAGAAGCCTGAGTAGATCTATAACCATATCAGGGATATGGTTAGTCATGAACACCATGTGCTTAATTGTCCACTTACTGAAGAATGTAGAGACAG
This sequence comes from Cherax destructor, assembly GCA_009830355.1. Lineage (NCBI taxonomy): Eukaryota > Metazoa > Arthropoda > Malacostraca > Decapoda > Parastacidae > Cherax > Cherax destructor. The sequence goes on along the minus strand of WNWK01005068.1, from coordinate 113,282 downwards.
TATAATAACCTATGTGACATCTCAAGATATCTTATTAATGAAAATAAGATACCAGATATACTAAGCAAATTTCCTAAATTTGCTTGTAACAGATAAATGAACTGTAGATATAAATCCAAACGTACACCTGTTAATCCTTTTGAGGCCTAGTTACTAGGCCTTTTGTGTATCCATATGCTGTTGCGCTACCCTCCACAGGATGGATATGGTGTGCACAATAAACCAGCCACTTAAGTAGCAAAATCTAAAAATTCTAATCTCAGTTTTAACAGGATTTTCATGACCCTTCATTGGTCGTGTCTCTAAAAAAAACATTTGATGGGTCAGTACGATCCTGTCAGTCTATAAAACAACATTTTGTCCTCACTTCTCTTGTTCAACTTCTTATCAATGTTTATGGATTCCTTTATTTCCACTCTTTCTTTGAAAGATCTTATCTACTTTGAATAATCCTCTTAACTGTCTAATTTGTAAATGTCTTCAGTATTTTTTTTACTTTTCTTTCTCATGCTTACAGAGATTTGCATAAATGTTATTTTCAATTATCTATGTTTCTCTTTGGCGTATTTTCTAATACGCATATACGCCCCATGTTCTTGAAAAAATAAAATTCATTCTGCATTTTTATCTCATTTACGATTTTTTTCCATCTTTGATTCTTTGTATTTGTGATTTTATTCTCAATTCAACAGAGGCAAAAACAATACCTGTTTCACCTGTGTCAACTACGTTCCTCAGTGACTCGCAGTTGTTGACTAGCCCTTTCTTTTAATTCCATGACTAATTGTACAAGAATGGTAGACAATACCGACAAGATGTAATTAAGACACATGTGAAACATCTGGGTATCTTTATTGTAGACGTTTCGCCCTCCAGTGGCTTTATCAATACAAATTCTAAGACATAATTTAAAGACAGTAGAATTATATACAAAAGATGAGGTAATCAGTCCCTCGGCCTTGGAGTTGGTGTGAAGAACACCGAAGTCGTGGAGGTTCTGAACCTCCACGACTTCGGTGCTCTACAGACTTCGGTGCTCTACAGACTTCGGTGCTCTACAGACTTCGGTGCTCTACAGACTTCGGTGCTCTACAGACTTCGGTGCTCTACAGACTTCGGTGCTCTACAGACTTCGGTGCTCTACAGACTTCGGTGCTCTACAGACGAATATTCCGCTAACGGGAGATTCGTCTGTAAAAACTTGCATTTGTGAACACAGTGGTGCCTATGCTAACCTTCCTATGGTGTAGAAATATACCTAGTTGGAGGAATCTTATTGAAGCTAGCTGGCCCAGTGGCTTACGCGACGGTCTGGAGTTTTGAGACTCTCTGACCGCGGGTTCGAACCCCACCCGTGGTATGTTTTTTTTCTAAGTTTTGGAAATTTTATTCATCTCTCCAAGGTTTTTCCTGCCTGCAGGAGTATAAGCACAGTTGTGTTTAGAGTATATGATACCATAATTTATATCAATATATTCACTACCTCTCCTGGAGTTTACCTGGAGAGAGTTCCAGGGGTCAACGCCCATGCGGCCCGGTCTGTGACCAGGCCTCATGTTGGATCAGAGCCTGATCAACCAGGCTGTTACTGCTGGCCACACGCAGTCCAACGTACGAACCACAGCCTGGCTGGTCAGGCACCGACTTTAGGTGCCTGTCCAGTGCCTGCTTGAAGACAGTCAGCGGTCTATTGGTAATCCCCCTTATGTATGCTGGGAGGCAGTTGAACAGTCTTGGGCCCCTAACACTTATTGTGTTGTCTCTCAACGTGCTAGTGGCACCCCTGCTTTTCATTGGGGGAATGTTACATCGTCTGCCGAGTCTTTTTCTTTCGTAGGGAGTGACGCTCGTGTGCAAGTTTGGTACTAATCCCTCTAGGATTTTCCAAGTGTATATAATAATGTATCTCTCCCACCTGCGTTCCAGGGAGTACAGGTTTAGGAACTTCAAGCGTTCCCAGTAATTGAGGTGGTTTATCGCAGTTATGTGGGCCGTGAAGGTTCTCTGTACATTTTCTAGGTCAGCAATTTCACCTGCTTTGAAAGGTGCAGTTAGTGTGCAACAATATTCCAGCCTAGATAGAACAAGCGACCTGAAAAGTGTCAACATGGGCTTGGCATCCCTGGTTTTAAAGGTTCTCATTATCCATCCTGTCATTTTTCTAGCAGATGTGATTGCTACAGTGTTATGGTCCTTGAAGGTGAGATCCTCTGTCATGATCACTCCCAGGTCTTTGACATTAGTTTTTCGCTCTATTGTGTGGGTTAAGTGGAACAGAATTCTTCCTCCGTAAGCCATTCGTGTCGTAAGAGGCGACTAAAATGCCAGGAGCAAGTGGCTAGGAACCCCTTCTCCTCTATACAATACTAAAGTTAAAAATATAAACTTTCGTTTTTATTTTTAGGTCATCCTGAAGCCAGCAGTTACAGCCTGGTTGATCAGACCCTGATCCACCATGAGGCCTGGTCTCAGACCGAGCCGCCGGGGCGTTGACCCCCGAAACCCTCTCCAGGTAAACTCCAGGTAAGGTAAACCCTGCCTTGGTGGGATATGGGTGGTCTGATGAAAAAAAAAAACTGTGGGTGTATGGTTCAAAGAACCATCAAGGTAAATTCTAAACATGTACAACACTTGGGTGTTCCACTTGTGGATTTGTCCACCGTGACACCACCTACAACTGCTGCACCTCACCTGTCTACAGTATATAAGTCACTTCTTCACACATATGCTGTATTCTTTTCAAGACTGATGGACTGACTACATCGACTCCAAGCTGAAGGACTGATTACCTCAAACTCCTTCTGATCTTTTTCACTGATGAAGCTGTGTGGAAAAACGTTTCCTTAGTAAAGATACCCAAGTGTTGCATTTGTGTCTAATTCATCACATTCACTACCACTGTCTTGCTATATTATTTTAACATTAAAAACATTATGTTAAATTAGGCAAAGTTTGTCAGGAAACAGGACAAGTGTTTTCTGACGCGGGTCTTAGCTGGAGGTTTTGGTGCCCCGGTGGCCTGGAGGCTAAAGCTCTCGATTCACACACGGAGGGCCAGGGTTCGATTCCCGGCGGGGTGGAGACATTTCGACATGTTTCCTTACACCTGTTGACATGTTCTCCTAGCAGCAAATAGGTACCTGGGTGTTAGTCGACTGGTGTGGGTGGCATCCTGGGGGACAAGATTGAAGAGAACAATGGAAATAAGACAGACAGTCCTCGATGACGCACTGACTTTCTTGGGTTATCCTGGGTGGCTAACCCTCCGGGGTTAAAAATCCGAACAAAATCTTATCTTATCTGACTTACCAGTACACCCCTTTAAAAATTATGTTTATGATTATAAACCATTAGATACACATTTTAGATATATATTAAGTTTACTCCAAAAACTACTCCATATTAACAATTTCCTTCTATTTACAGAGACATGACACATAAAACGATCAACTCACTGCACCGTAATTGAGGAACAGTTTTTGTCCCCAGGATGAGGTGTCTGACGTCTGTTCTTGAGGTGACACACTCGTGTTAGTGTGTGTACTCACCTACAGGTGGTTGCAGGGGTCGATTCACAGCTCCTGGCCCCCCTCTTCACTGGTCGCTACTAGGTCCACGAGTTTTATCATACTTCTTCTTATGTATGGTTCCTGCCTCCACTACGTCACTCTCCAGATTGTTCCACTTCCTGATCACTCTGTGACTGAAGAAATACTTCCTAACATCCCTTTGACTCATCTGAGACTTCAACTTCCAGTTGTGACCCCTTGTTTCTGTGTCCCATCTCTGGGACATCCTGTCTCTCTCCACCTTGTCAATTCCTCTCAGTATTTTATATGTCATTATCATGTTTTCCCTGTCCTTCCTGTCCTCCAGCGTCGTCAGGTCGAGTTCCCTTAACCTCTTCTCGTAGAACATGTCCCTTAGCTCCAGGACTAGTCTTATTGCAAACCTTAGCGCTTTCTCTATTTTTTTGACGAACTTGCACAGGTGTGGGTTCCAAACTGGTGCTGCATACTCCAATATGGACCTGACGTACACGGTGTGTGTGCATGTACTCACCTAACTGTGGTTGCAAGGGTCGATTCACAGCTCCTGGCCCCGCCCCTTCACTTGTCGCTACTAGATCCACTCTCTCCTTGCTCCATGAACTTTATCATACCTCATTTTAAAGTTATGTATTGATTTTGTCTCCACTACATCACTCTCCATGTGTGTGTGTGTGTGTGTGTGTGTGTTAGTTACCATTTTGTCCTAGGCACATGTCAATTAGACACTAGGCCTGTTGTATATATATGTGTGTGTATGTGTATGTAAGGAAACACTTCGAAATGTTTCCGCCCCACTGGGAATTGAACCGGCCCTCCGTGCGTGAAGCAAGAGCTTTACCCACTAGGCCACCGGGGGCTGTGTGTGTTGTGTGTGTGTGTGTGTGTGTGTGTGTGTGTGTGTGTGTGTGTGTGTGTGTGTGTGTGTGTGTGTGTGTGTGTGTGTGACGTGTGAACCTCCTTGACCTTCGTCAGTCATTGTTTACAAAACCTTTCTAGCCCCTGGCCAGGGGAACCTTCCCCAGAAAACTTTCCTAAAGTCACGGAAATGCTCTCCTGGCCTCCCTCCCTTACACCTATTACCCCATCCCCATCTACCTCTTCCTTACTTTCTGCACCCCCTTCTACCTACCCCCACCCCCACTGCACCTCCCTCCTCTCCTTCTGTGTTACACTTCTATACAGGTATTGTCTTACACCTCCTCTACACTATCTTGTCCATCAGTAAAATAGGTACCTGGGTGTTAGTGGACTGGTGTGGGTCGCATCCTGGGACAAAACTGACCTAATTTGCGGGAAATGCTCAGCATAACAAGCGGCTTTCTATATAGTAGTATGTCATTGATGTCAGCTATGGTCTGTATACCTTGTACATGTACTGGTAAAAAAAAAGATATTATTATTATTATATTACATAGGTACTGTCTTACACCTGGGGGCGGGGCGGAGTAGAGCGGGGATGGGTGGGGCGGAGAAGAGCGGGGATGGGTGGGACGGAGTAGAGCGGGATGGGTGGGGCGGAGTAGAGCGGGGATGGGTGGGGCGGAGTAGAGCGGGGATGGGTGGGGCGGAGTAGAGCGGGGATGGGAGGGGCGGAGTAGAGCGGGCGAGGTAGAGCGGGGCGAAGTAGAGCGGGGCGAGGTAGAGCGGGGCGAGGTAGAGCGGGGCGGGGTGGGGCTAGGTAGAGCGGGGCGGGGTGGGGCGAGGTAGAGCGGGGCGGGGTGGGGCTAGGTAGAGCGGGGCGGGGTGGGGCGAGGTAGAGCGGGGCGGGGTGGGGCGAGGTAGAGCAGGGCGGGGTGGGGCTAGGTAGAGCGGGGCGGGGTGGGGCGAGGTAGAGCGGGGCGGGGTGGGGCGAGTTAGAGCTGGACGGGGTGGGGCGAGGTAGAGCGGGGCGGGGTGGGGCGAGGTAGAGCGGGGCGGGGTGGGGCGAGGTAGAGCAGGGCGGGGTGGGGCTAGGTAGAGCGGGGCGGGGTGGGGCGAGGTAGAGCGGGGCGGGGTGGGGCGAGGTAGAGCGGGGCGGGGTGGGGCGAGGTAGAGCGGGGCGGGGTGGGGCGAGGTAGAGCAGGGCGGGGCGGGGTGTTGCGAGGTAGAGCGGGGCGGGGTGGGGCGAGGTAGAGCGGGGCGGGGCGGGGCTTTAATGTACATATATCATTCCGCTCTATTTATATACAGTATATAAAAAAATCATCTTTCCATGTTTTTAAATTTTTATTTTTATTTAAAAAAATCAAAACATTTTATTAATTCTTGTTCACATTTACTCTCCCTTTCATCTCTAGTCTTCCTTATCGCCTCTAGATGGCTATGAGGGTAGAGCTATGGCACCTGGCCCCTGTGTTCTGGTGGTCTTCCTCTGACACACTGAGGTCAGGGGTTCGATCCCCGGTACGGGTGGAAACATTAGGACGTGTTTCCTTAAGACACCTACTGTCCCTGTTCACCTATCCATAAGTAGGTACCTGGGTGTTAGTCACCTTACATCTGCTGTCCCTGTTAACTTAGCAGTAAGTAGGTACCTGGGTGTTAGTCACCTTACACCAGTTGTCACTGTTCACCTAATAGTAAGTAGGTACCTGGGTGTTAGTCACTTTATACCAGTTGTCACTGTTCACCTAGCCGTAAGTAGGTACCTGGTTGTTAGTCACCTTACACCAGTTGTCACTGTTCACCTAACAGTAAGTAAGTACCTGGTTGTTAGTCACCTTACACCAGTTGTCACTGTTAACCTAGCAGTAAGTAGGTACCTGAGTGTTAGTCACTTTACACCTGCTGTCAGTGTTCACCTAGCCGTAAGTAGGTACGTGGTGGTTAGTCACCTTACACCTGCTGTCAGTGTTCACCTAGCAGTAAGTAGGTACCTGGTTGTTAGTCACTTTACACCTGCTGTCAGTGTTCACCTAGCAGTAAGTAGTTACCTGGGAGTTAGTAACCTTACACCAGTTGTCAGTGTTCACCTAGAAGTAAGTAGGTACCTGGTTGTTAGTCACTTTACACCTGCTGTCAGTGTTCACCTAGCAGTAAGTAGGTACGTGGTGGTTAGTCACCTTACACCAGTTGCCAGTGTTCACCTAGCCGTAAGTAGGTACCTAGGTGTTAGTCACTTTACACCTGCTGTCAGTGTTCACCTAGCCGTAAGTAGGTACCTGGGTGTTAGTCACCTTACATGATCTCGTAAATTGTCTCCTGGTTGACTGGTAGGAACTAATGTCGTATTGTCACTGTAAAAGTTGTCTTAATCAGTCTTCCTTCTGTCTTTACAACAGTGAAAGAATGAGTGAACGGGGTGTAATCAGGCTGTTGGTGCTCGCGTAATGTATACACTCTTTTTACTATTCAATTATTGACAGACTCACACCTGAAGAGGTTCCAAAGTGTCGCAAAAAATATGTTTTAAGTATAACTTAATTTTCAAAGGGGTGGAGGGGTAAGCCAGTGGAAGGCCTCGGTCAGATGACCAAAAGCTCGAGCTCTGGGTCATCATATGACTAAGACACGCGTCAGGATAAAGTCTTGCAACCTTTCTACATGGAAAGGAGACCAACAAATGCGGTATTGACAACGTTTCGCCCACACAGTGGGCTTTATTATGTTTGTGGCTTGATGAAGCCCACTGTGTGGGCGAAACGTTGCCGGTAAAACATAGTATTAAACTGCTAAATGTCTTAGTGTATTATTGACATGTATATCTTAGTGTATTATTGACATGTATATCTTAGTGTATTATTGACATGTATATCTTAGTGTATTATTGACATGTATATCTTAGTGTATTATTGACATGTATATCTTAGTGTATTATTGACATGTATATCTTAGTGTATTATTGACATGTATATCTTAGTGTATTATTGACATGTATATCTCAGTGTATTATTGACATGTATATCTTAGTGTATTATTGACATGTATATCTTAGTGTATTATTGACATGTATATCTCAGTGTATTATTGACATGTATATCTTAGTGTATTATTGACATGTATATCTCAGTGTATTATTGACATGTATATCTTAGTGTATTATTGACATGTATATCTCAGTGTATTATTGACATGTATATCTTAGTGTATTACTGACATGTATATCTTAGTGTATTATTGACATGCATATCTCAGTGTATTATTGACATGTATATCTCAGTGTATTATTGACATGTATATCTCAGTGTATTATTGACATGTATATCTCAGTGTATTATTGACATGTATATCTCAGTGTATTATTGACATGTATATCTTAGTGTATTATTGACATGTATATATAAGTGTATTATTGACATGTATATCTTAGTGTATTATTGATATGTATATCTCAGTGTATTATTGACATGTATATCTCAGTGTATTATTGACATGTATATCTCAGTGAATTATTGACATGTATATCTCAGTGTATTATTGGCATGTATATCTTAGTTTATTATTGACATGTATATATCAGTGTATTATTGACATGTATATCTCAGTGTATTATTGACATGTATATCTTAGTGTATTATTGACATGTATAACTCAGTGTATTATTGACAAGTATATCTCAGTGTATTATTGACATGTATATCTCAGTGTATTATTGACATGTATATCTCAGTGTATTATTAACATGTATATCTCAGTGTATTATTAACATGTATATCTTAGTGTGTTATTAACATGTATATCTTAGTGTATTATTGACATGTATATCTTAGTGTATTATTAACATGTATATCTTAGTGTTTTATTGATATGTATATCTCAGTGTATTATTGACATGTATATCTCAGTGTATTATTAACATGTATATCTTAGTGTATTATTAACATGTATATCTTAGTGTATTATTGACATGTATATCTCAGTGTATTATTGACATGTATATCTCAGTGTATTATTGACAAGTATATCTCAGTGTATTATTGACATGTATATCTTAGTGTATTATTGACATGTATATATCAGTGTATTATTGACATGTATATCTCAGTGTATTATTGACATGTATATCTTAGTGTATTATTGACATGTATATCTCAGTGTATTATTGACAAGTATATCTCAGTGTATTATTGACATGTATATCTCAGTGTATTATTGACATGTATATCTCAGTGTATTATTAACATGTATATCTTAGTGTATTATTGACATGTATATCTTAGTGTATTATTAACATGTATATCTTAGTGTTTTATTGATATATATATCTCAGTGTATTATTGACATGTATATATCAGTGTATTATTAACATGTATATCTTAGTGTATTATTAACATGTATATCTTAGTGTATTATTGACATGTATATCTCAGTGTATTATTAACATGTATATCTCAGTGTATTATTAACATGTATATCTTAGTGTATTATTAACATGTATATCTTAGTGTTTTATTGATATGTATATCTCAGTGTATTATTGACATGTATGTCTTAGTGTATTATTGACATGTATATCTTAGTGTATTATTGAGGTATGTGACATACCGACGTTGGTATCGATGGTTGCGTAACCATTTTACGATTGACGTCAGCAATGACGTCAGTACTGGTATTGTACTGGTATTGTACTGACGTCAGGACATAAAAATTTACATATGTACGTGCCTATAAGTACTCACTTGTATATGGCTGCTGGGGTCAAGTCATAGGTCCTTGCCCCGCCTCTTCACTGGTCCCTACTAGGTCTACTCTCTCCCTGCTCCACTACATCACTCTCTTGGTAACTCTAAGGCTGAAGAAGTACTTACTAACATCCCTGTGATTCATCTGAGTTTTCAACTTTTAGTGTGACCCCTTGTTGCTGTGTCCCATCTCTGGAACATTCTGTCCCTATCCACCTTGTTAATTCCTCTCAGTATTTTGTATGTCGTTATCATGTCCCCCCTGTCTCTCCTGTCCTCCAGTGTCGTCAGGTCGATTTCCCTTAACCTCTCCTCGCAGGACATGCCCCTTAGCTCCGGGACTAGTCTTGTTGCAAACCTTTGCACTTTCTCTAATTTCTTGATGTGCTTGACCAGGTGTGGGTTCCAAACTGGTGCTGCATACTCTACGTACACGGTGTACACGTACAGGGTGTACACGTACACGGTGTACAGTGTACACAACTCGGTGTACAGTGTACACAACTCGGTGTACAGTGTACACAACTCGGTGTACAGTGTACACAACTCGGTGTACAGTGTACACAACTCGGTGTACAGTGTACACAACTCGGTGTACGGAGTTGTGTTTGCTTGGGGCTGAGTCTCCGCTCCTGGACCCGCATCTTACAACTGACTTAAGAGACTAGTGTTTGTTGTGTGGGGCCGTGTCATAGCTACTTTTGAAGCTGTGCATTAAGTTTGCTTTGATGAGTTCATTAACTCATTCCACCGTTCTAGAGAGTACAGGTTTAGGAACTTCAAGCGTTCCCAGTAATTGAGGTGGTTTATCGCAGTTATGTGTGTCGTGAAGGTTCTCTGTACATTTTCTAGTTCAGCAATTTCACCTGCCTTGAAAGGTGCCGTTAGTGTGCAGCAATATTCCAGCCTAGATAGAACAAGCGACCTGAAAAGTGTCAACATGGGCTTGGCATCCCTGGTTTTGAAGGTTCTCATTATCCATCCTGTCATTTTTCTAGCAGATGCGATTGATACAGTGTTATGGTCCTTGAAGGTGAGATCTTGACATGATCACTCCCAGGTCTTTTACATTAGTTTTTCGCTTTATTGTTTGGTTGGAATTTGTTTTATACTCCGATGTAGTTTTTCCTCACGTTTTCCATATCGGAGTAATTGAAATTTCTCATCATTGAACTTCATATTGTTTTCTGCAGCCCATTTAAAGATTTGGTTTATGTCTGCTTGGAGTCTTGCAGTGTCTTCAATGGTGGACACTGTCATGCAGATTCGGGTGTCATCTGCAAAGACACGGCACTGTGGCCGCAAAAAAAAAAAAGAGAAAAATGTGAAAAACAAAACTATAAATTTTAAAGAGGCTTGTTTATACCACTTAGCCTATGGTAAAATATATTTCGTTATACGTCGTTTCGGTTAAGGTCACAGTTTCCAAGAATCTATCGACGACGTTAAGTGAAGATTTACTGTTTACTCATTTACTCTTTACACAGGTACATCTGTTTGTGACTGATAAAGCCCACTGTGTGGGCAAAACGTTGTCAATAAAGGATCACTTTATGCTGCTTTTGTGTTTATTTTTCCATTGTATATTGCATTGATGAAGCCACTGGTTGGCAAAACGTCTACCAGGTAAAGACAGCCAGATGTTTCACATGTGTCCAGTTAATCAAATTGTCGGTGTTTTATACCATTGATAGTCATAGAGGATGTTAGCAAGAGATGGCTAGGTGAACATGTACATGTTTAGGTCCTTTTTTGCTTCGTCTTGGTCATGATACGTCCAGTTTACACAAGAAGTAAAATTGGAAGAAGTAAAAAAGGAAGAATAAGAAGTAAAAAGGGAAGAAGTAAAAAAGGAAAGAGAAAACAAGGAAAAAAGAATAATACATATGCAACATTTGGGTGTCTTTAATTGTCTTAGTTCCAGCACCGGTCTTTTCGAATGTTGTTATTGAGAGCGTATTTGATGTGATTGATAATGTCTTGTGTGGATCCTTCAGTAGGTTCCTCACGTCTGGTTTGTTAGTATCTTGTCAGTAGGTTCCTCACGTCTGGTTGTGTTTGTTAGTATCTTGTGTGGCTCCTTCAGTAGGTTCCTCACGTCTGGTTGTGTTTGTTAGTATCTTGTTTGGCTCCTTCAGTAGGTTCCTCACGTCTGGTTGTGTTTGTTAGTATCTTGTCTGGCTCCTTCAGTAGGTTCCTCACGTCTGGTTGTGTTTGTTAGTATCTTGTCTGGCTCCTTCAGTAGGTTCCTCACATCTGGTTGTGTTTGTTAGTATCTTGTGTGGATCCTTCAGTAGGTTCCTCACGTCTGGTTGTGTTTGTTAGTATCTTGTCTGGCTCATTCAGTAGGTTCCTCACGTCTGGTTGTGTTTGTTAGTATCTTGTGTGGCTCCTTCAGTAGGTTCCTCACGTCTGGTTGTGTTTGTTAGTATCTTGTCTGGCTCCTTCAGTAGGTTCCTCACGTCTGGTTGTGTTTGTTAGTATCTTGTCTGGCTCCTTCAGTAGGTTCCTCACGTCTGGTTGTGTTTGTTAGTATCTTGTGTGGCTCCTTCAGTAGGTTCCTCACGTCTGGTTGTGTTTGTTAGTATCTTGTCTGGCTCCTTCAGAGGTTCCTCACATCTGGTTGTGTTTGTTTGTATCTTGTCTGGCTCCTTCAGTAGGTTCCTCACGTCTGGTTGTGTTTGTTAGTATCTTGTCTGGCTCCTTCAGTAGGTTCCTCACGTCTGGTTGTGTTTGTGTCTTGTGTGGCTCCTTCAGTAGGTTACTCACGTCTGGTTGTGTTTGTTAGTATCATGTGTGGCTCCTTCAGTAGGTTCCTCACGTCTGGTTGTGTTTGTTAGTATCTTGTCTGGCTCCTTCAGTAGGTTCCTCACGTCTGGTTGTGTTTGTTAGTATCTTGTCTGGCTCCTTCAGTAGGTTCCTCACGTCTGGTTGTGTTTGTTAGTATCTTGTCTGGCTCCTTCAGTAGGTTCCTCACGTCTGGTTGTGTTTGTTAGTATCTTGTCTGGCTCCTTCAGTAGGTTCCTCACATCTGGTTGTGTTTGTTAGTATCTTGTCTGGCTCCTTCAGTAGGTTCCTCACGTCTGGTTGTGTTTGTTAGTTCTTGTCTGGCTCCTTCAGTAGGTTCCTCACGTCTGGTTGTGTTTGTTAGTATCTTGTCTGGCTCCTTCAGTAGGTTCCTACATCTGGTTGTGTTTGTTAGTATCTTGTCTGGCTCCTTCAGTAGGTTCCTCACTCTGATTGTGTTTGTTAGTATCTTGTCTGGCTCCTTCAGTAGGTTCCTCACTCTGGTTGTGTTTGTTAGTATCTTGTCTGGCTCCTTCAGTAGGTTCCTCACGTCTGGTTGTGTTTGTTAGTATCTTGTTTGGCTCCTTTAGTAGGTTCCTCACATCTGGTTGTGTTTGTTAGTATCTTGTCTGGCTCCTTCAGTAGGTTCCTCACGTCTGGTTGTGTTTGTTAGTATCTTGTCTGGCTCCTTCAGTAGGTTCCTCACGTCTGGTTGTGTTTGTTATATCTTGTCTGGCTCCTTCAGTAGGTTCCTCACGTCTGGTTGTGTTTGTTAGTATCTTGTCTGGCTCCTTCAGTAGGTTCCTCACTCTGGTTGTGTTTGTTAGTATCTTGTCTGGCTCCTTCAGTAGGTTCCTCACGTCTGGTTGTGTTTGTTAGTATCTTTCTGGCTCCTTCAGTAGGTTCTCACGTCTGGTTGTGTTTGTTAGTATCTTGTCTGGCTCCTTCAGTAGGTTCCTCACATCTGGTTGTGTTTGTTAGTATCTTGTCTGGCTCCTTCAGTAGGTTCCTCACGTCTGGTTGTGTTTGTTAGTATCTTGTCTGGCTCCTTCAGTAGGTTCCTCACGTCTGGTTGTGTTTGTTAGTATCTTGTCTGGCTCCTTCAGTAGGTTCCTCACGTCTGGTTGTGTTTGTTAGTATCTTGTCTGGCTCCTTCAGTAGGTTCCTCACATCTGGTTGTGTTTGTTAGTATCTTGTCTGGCTCCTTCAGTAGGTTCCTCACGTCTGGTTGTGTTTGTTAGTATCTTGTCTGGCTCCTTCAGTAGGTTCCTCACGTCTGGTTGTGTTTGTTAGTATCTTGTCTGGCTCCTTCAGTAGGTTCCTCACGTCTGGTTGTGTTTGTTAGTATCTTGTCTGGCTCCTTCAGTAGGTTCCTCACGTCTGGTTGTGTTTGTTAGTATCTTGTCTGGCTCCTTCAGTAGGTTCCTCACGTCTGGTTGTGTTTGTTAGTATCTTGTCTGGCTCCTTCAGTAGGTTCCTCACGTCTGGTTGTGTTTGTTAGTATCTTGTCTGGCTCCTTCAGTAGGTTCCTCACATCTGGTTGTGTTTGTTAGTATCTTGTCTGGCTCCTTCAGTAGGTTCCTCACGTCTGGTTGTGTTTGTTAGTATCTTGTCTGGCTCCTTCAGTAGGTTCCTCACGTCTGGTTGTGTTTGTTAGTATCTTGTCTGGCTCCTTCAGTAGGTTCCTCACGTCTGGTTGTGTTTGTTAGTATCTTGTCTGGCTCCTTCAGTAGGTTCCTCACGTCTGGTTGTGTTTGTTAGTATCTTGTCTGGCTCCTTCAGTAGGTTCCTCACGTCTGGTTGTGTTTGTTAGTATCTTGTCTGGCTCCTTCAGTAGGTTCCTCACGTCTGGTTGTGTTTGTTAGTATCTTGTCTGGCTCCTTCAGTAGGTTCCTCACGTCTGGTTGTGTTTGTTAGTATCTTGTCTGGCTCCTTCAGTAGGTTCCTCACGTCTGGTTGTGTTTGTTAGTATCTTGTTGGCTCCTTCAGTAGGTTCCTCACATCTGGTTGTGTTTGTTAGTATCTTGTCTGGCTCCTTCAGTAGGTTCCTCACTCTGGTTGTGTTTGTTAGTATCTTGTCTGGTCCTTCAGTAGGTTCCTCACGTCTGGTTGTGTTTGTTAGTTCTTGTCTGGCTCCTTCCATAGGTTCCTCCATCTGGTTGTGTTTGTTAGTATCTTGTCTGGCTCCTTCAGTAGGTTCCTCACATCTGGTTGTGTTTGTTAGTATCTTGTCTGGCTCCTTCAGTAGGTTCCTCACTCTGTTGTGTTTGTTAGTATCTTGTCTGGCTCCTTCAGTAGGTTCCTCACATCTGGTTGTGTTTGTTAGTATCTTGTCTGGCTCCTTCAGTAGGTTCCTCACGTCTGGTTGTGTTTGTTAGTATCTTGTTTGGCTCCTTTAGTAGGTTCCTCACATCTGGTTGTGTTTGTTAGTATCTTGTCTGGCTCCTTCAGTAGGTTCCTCACGTCTGGTTGTGTTTGTTAGTATCTTGTCTGGCTCCTTCAGTAGGTTCCTCACGTCTGGTTGTGTTTGTTAGTATCTTGTCTGGCTCCTTCAGTAGGTTCCTCACGTCTGGTTGTGTTTGTTAGTATCTTGTCTGGCTCCTTCAGTAGGTTCCTCACGTCTGGTTGTGTTTGTTAGTATCTTGTTTGGCTCCTTCAGTAGGTTCCTCAGGTCTGGTTGTGTTTGTTAGTATCTTATCTGGCTCCTTCAGTAGGTTCCTCACGTCTGGTTGTGTTTGTTAGTATCTTGTCTGGCTCCTTCAGTAGGTTCCTCACATCTGGTTGTGTTTGTTAGTATCTTGTCTGGCTCCTTCAGTAGGTTCCTCACGTCTGGTTGTGTTTGTTAGTATCTTGTCTGGCTCCTTCAGTAGGTTCCTCACGTCTGGTTGTGTTTGTTAGTATCTTATCTGGCTCCTTCAGTAGGTTCCTCACGTCTCGTTGTGTTTGTTAGTATCTTGTCTGGCTCCTTCAGTAGGTTCCTCACATCTGGTTGTGTTTGTTAGTATCTTGTCTGGCTCCTTCAGTAGGTTCCTCACGTCTGGTTGTGTTTGTTAGTATCTTGTTTGGCTCCTTCAGTAGGTTCCTCACGTCTGGTTGTGTTTGTTAGTATCTTGTCTGGTTCTTTCAGTAGGTTCCTCACATCTTGTTGTGTTTGTTAGTATCTTGTCTGGCTCCTTCAGTAGGTTTCTCACGTCTGGTTGTGTTTGTTAGTATCTTGTTTGGCTCCTTCAGTAGGTTCCTCACGTCTGGTTGTGTTTGTTAGTATCTTGTCTGGCTCCTTCAGTAGGTTCCTCACATCTGGTTGTGTTTGTTAGTATCTTGTCTGGCTCCTTCAGTAGGTTCCTCACATCTGGTTGTGTTTGTTAGTATCTTGTCTGGCTCCTTCAGTAGGTTCCTCACGTCTGGATGTGTTTGTTAGTATCTTGTCTGGCTCCTTCAGTAGGTTCCTCACGTCTGGTTGTGTTTGTTAGTATCTTGTCTGGCTCCTTCAGTAGGTTCCTCACGTCTGGTTGTGTTTGTTAGTATCTTGTTGGCTCCTTCAGTAGGTTCCTCACGTCTGGTTGTGTTTGTTAGTATCTTGTCTGGCTCCTTCAGTAGGTTCCTCACGTCTGGTTGTGTTTGTTAGTATCTTGTCTGGCTCCTTCAGTAGGTTCCTCACGTCTGGTTGTGTTTGTTAGTATCTTGTCTGGCTCCTTCAGTAGGTTCCTCACGTCTGGTTGTGTTTGTTAGTATCTTGTCTGGCTCCTTCAGTAGGTTCCTCACGTCTGGTTGTGTTTGTTAGTATCTTGTTTGGCTCCTTCAGTAGGTTCCTCACGTCTGGTTGTGTTTGTTAGTATCTTGTCTGGCTCCTTCAGTAGGTTCCTCACGTCTGGTTGTGTTTGTTAGTATCTTGTTTGGCTCCTTCAGTAGGTTCCTCACATCTGACTTTGTGCGGAACATGTTCGGTTGTCGCTGTACCGTCCTTATGTTCCTTCTGGTACCATCACAGCTGTGGATGCTGTACCGTCCTTATGTTCCAGCTAGTACCATCACAGCTGTGGATTCTGTACTGTCCTTATGTTCCAGCTAGTACCATCACAGCTGTGGATGCTGTACTGTCCTTATGTTCCAGCTAGTACCATCACAGCTGTGGATGCTGTACCGTCCTTATGTTCCAGGTAGTACCATCACAGCTGTGGATGCTGTACTGTCCTTATGTTCCAGCTAGTACCATCACAGCTGTGGATGCTGTACCGTCCTTATGTTCCAGCTAGTACCATCACAGCTGTGGATTCTGTACTGTCCTTATGTTCCAGCTAGTACCATCACAGCTGTGGATGTTGTACCGTCCTTATGTTCCTTCTGGTACCATCACAGCTGTGGATGTTGTACCTTTCTTATGTTCCAGCTAGTACCATCACAGCTGTGGATGCTGTACCGTCCTTATGTTCCAGCTATTACCATCACAGTTTGGATGCTGTACTGTCCTTATGTTCCAGCTAGTACCATCACAGCTGTGGATGCTGTACCGTCCTTATGTTCCAGCTAGTACCATCACAGCTGTGGATGCTGTACCGTCCTTATGTTCCTACTGTTACCATCACTGCTGTGGATGCTGTACCGTCCTTATGTTCCTTCTGGTACTATCACAGCTGTGGATGCTGTACCGTCCTTATGTTCCAGCTAGTACCATCACAGCTGTGGATGCTGTACCGTCCTTATGTTCCAGCTAGTACCATCACAGCTGTGGATTCTGTACTGTCCTTATGTTCCAGCTAGTACCATCACAGCTGTGGATGCTGTACCGTCCTTATGTTCCAGCTGTTACCATCACAGCTGTGGATGCTGTACCGTCCTTATGTTCCAGCTGGTACCATCACAGCTGTGGATGCTGTACCGTCCTTATGTTCCAGCTAGTACTATCACAGCTGTGGATTCTGTACTGTCCTTATGTTCGAGCTAGTACCATCACAGCTGTGGATGCTGTACCGTCCTTATGTTCCAGCTAGTACCATCACAGCTGTGGATGCTGTACCGTCCTTATGTTCCTGCTGTTACCATCACAGCTGTGGATGCTGTACCGTCCTTATGTTCCAGCTAGTACCATCACAGCTGTGGATGCTGTACCGTCCTTATGTTCCAGCTAGTACCATCACAGCTGTGGATGCTGTACCGTCCTTATGTTCCAGGTAGTACCATCACAGCTGTGGATGCTGTACCGTCCTTATGTTCCAGCTAGTACCATCACAGCTGTGGATGTTGTACCGTCCTTATGTTCCAGCTAGTACCATCACAGCTTTATTACCTCCCCAGGGCTCCTCTTCCATCATATTGTGTGAGAGATGTTTCTCTCACTGCCATATTACATGATCCTTTACATCTATGGTGATCTTTAAGCGGATTTGAAGCAGCTTTGAATCCGCTTTGATGTCCAACGCTTATGAAAAACCCATACGCAACACCTAAGTATTTTTTTGAGATTAACGATACCCAGGTAGTAGGTATTTCTTATTTATCAACTTGCTGATAAAGAATTAGGCACATGTGCAACATCTGGGTGTCTTTGTCAGTCTTTAAGACTACGGTGGTCTTCACCAACTCCAAGGCTGAGGGACTGATTACCCCATCTTTTGTATATAGTTCTTCTGTCTTCCAATTATGGCCTAATGATACCCAGATGTTGCACACATAGCCAGGTGTTGCAAGAGTGTCTCGCTCATCAATCGTTATCGTCTTAGCATAATGTGTTTCCAATTCGAAAGAAAGTCTGTGTGACTTTCAGATTCGCTTTTTCTTCTTCTTCTTCTTCTTCTTCCTCTTCTTCTTGCCCCTCCATCATTATCTTCCCTTCATTCTCCTTTCTCATTATATCTTGTTTAATAAATATGTTATCACTACGTAGTATCTCATTATAAATGGTTTGCAGCATCGATAAATAGGGTAGGATACTTATGCAATACTGGGAATGTTTACTGTCGAAACGTATCGCCTGCACAGCAGGCTTCTTCAGTGGAATACACAGATTGTAACACTGGAGACAGTGCAATAAATAGAGAAATAATTTTGAGATTAAAAGGTTGACTACCTTCTATCAAAGTCGACGGACTGACCATCTTAAAATTACCCCTCGATGTCTACTGTCTCCAGTGTTATAATCGTCTGAATTCGACTGAAGAAGTCAGCGTTGCAGGCGAAACTCTTCCTCAATGAAGATACCTAAATGTTGCACATGTGTCTTACTCCTGCATAGTCGTACTGATAAAGCCACTGGAGGGCGAAACGTCTACAATAAAGATACCCAGATGTTGCACACGTGCCTATTTCTGCATCTTGCACAGTCTCCTGTTTTACCCGCCTTTTCTTGTTGCAGTGTTTATTAAACCTTTTGTTTATGCCTTATTCACTGCTTGTGTAGTTCGCTTCTTATATATTTCATCCACTCTTCACTCACATTCTTCATGCATTTTTTTGACTCTTCAGTGGTTCCCACGACTCGAAAAATTTACACTTTCAACTGACATCTTTATTTTCCAAGTCTGACCAATGATTTAAGGCGCAGTAAAGCCTTATCTCCAGTGTGTTTGGCTCAAGAAATTATTAAGATTGTTAACCGTAGTTCGATCGGTAGCGCACTCAGCTCACACACTGAAGTCCGGAGTTCGAATATTCGGTACGGCTGGAAAACATTATGGACGTGTTTCCATAAGACACCTGCTGTCCATGTTCACCCATCAGTATAAAATGGGTACCTGGGTGTTAGTGGACTGGTGTGGGTCGCATCCTGGGACAAAATTGACCTAATTTGCGGGAAATGCTCAGCATAACAAGCGGCTTTCTATATAGTAGTATGTCACTGATGTCAGCTATGGTCTGTATACCTTGTACATGTACTGGTAGAAATAAAGATATTATTATTATTATTGTTATTATTATGATAGTCCAACAGGGACAAATAGCGAGGCTTATCCTCGCTATTATCCTCAATTTGCTCAGACTTCTCCAAAGATTAAAGTTATACCATGAATTAAGGGAAGATCCTACACTTCACCTTACGAAAGCAAAGGAAATGCGATAGTAATTATGGACAAGGTAGATTATAGGGGGAAAATAACATTAGAAAACAGGGCAACTGACGCGCCCCTTAAGGTCCCCTCATTCGTAATGAGATCTGTAACAGATTAAAGAACTCACAAACACTTTACCCTGACTGGAACAATACGATGGAGATAAAAGGTATAAAATACCGACACGGTGGAAAAACAAACACAAATTCAGTATAATGCGATACTTTATTGAGAGTGGGGCCACTGTCAATAATAGAACGTGTGTTGTTCCACTGGAACAACACACAGATGGAATGGTGATACCCACAACATGTGGAGAAATACACTTATGTACAGTTCAGGATATTTATTAAAGGAAACGTTTCGCCATGAATGGTTTCTTCAGTCCAAATGCAGAGATATCTAAGAACCGAAGAAGACACTCGTGGCGAAACGTTTCCTCTAATAATTAGTTATTCTCTCTACTGAATACTAGAGTAAATTCTAACTTTTCATTTCCCCAATATATCCATAGCGGAGCAACTGAAAATTATCCTCATTGAACACCATATTGTTTTCTGTGGCCCATTAGAAAACTTGTTTATATCCGCCTGGAGAAACAGTGTTCCCAGTGGATGACTCTCATGCAAATTCGAGTATCGTCAGCAAAAGTATACAATGCTATCGTTTATATGTCTATGTTTATGTCTTATATACTGCCCGTGTAGCTTCCCTCTCATATACATCACTCCTCACTCACATTCCTTATGCATTTTTTGCTCTTCTCTGGTTGACATAAATCGAAAAATCAACACTTTTTACTGACAGCTTTATTTTCCTAGTCTGACCAGTGATATAAGGCGCACTCAAACTCTCTTCAACTTCTATGTTTTTTGCCTCAAGAAAAATAAGGTCATAAAACCAATGGATATTAGTCACTTTGACCTTTTTGGGGGGATTATCTTAGATAATTTACAAATATTTTACCATGTATGATAATTTGTGTGACTGTACTTAACTGTACCCGAGCCTAAATAAAATTATGTACTTGTGTCAGATATAAACTTGAGAAGGATGGGAGTGAGTACATGCTGGTGGCCTTAATATCTGACTCATCTCTGTTTAATATTACTATTTGCTTCTATTTCATACATTGTTAAATATCTATCTGCCCACTTTTCCAGGTATTGATTTAGCACTGAATATAACAATGGTATGCAATACATGGGCCAGTAGGCCTGCCGCAGTGCTCCTTCTTTCTTATGTTCTAATATCGACAAATAGTTAAGACACATGTGCGACAATATTCCAGACCATGGAGCCGAACTTTTCTCCAGGCTGAGGGACTGACCACCTCAAAACTACTTGTTTGAAGGTTGCAGGAGCAACCATCCTAGACCATGTCATAGTGGGCCACTAGTTGTGAGAGGCAGGAGCAACCATCTTAGACCATATCATAGTGGTCCACTAGTTGTGAGAGGCAGGAGTGACCATCCTAGACCATGTCATAGTGGTCCAGTAGTTGTGAGAGGCAGGAGTGACCCTCCTAGACCAAGTCATAGTAGTCCAGTAGTTGTGAGAGGCAGGAGTGACCATTCTAGACCATGTCATAGTGGTCCAGTAGTTATGAGAGGCAGGAGCAACCATCCTAGACCATGTCATAGTAGTCCACTAGTTGTGAGAGCCAGGAGTGATCATCCTAGACCTTGTCATAGTGGTCGAGTAGTTGTGAGAGGCAGGAGTGACCATCCTAGACCATGTCATAGTGGTCCAATAGTTGTGAGAGGCTGGAGTGACCATCTTAGACCATGTCATAATGGTCCAGTAGTTGTGAGAGGCATGAGTGACCATCCTAGACCATGTCATAGTGGTCCAGTAGTTGTGAGAGGCAGGAGCGACCATCCTAGACCATGTCATAGTGGTCCAGTAGTTGCGAGAGGCAGGAGTGACCATCCTAGACCATGTCATAGTGGTTCAGTAGTTGTGAAAGGCAGGAGGGGCCCTCCTAGATCATGTCATAGTGGTCGAGTAGTTTTGAGAGGCAGGAGTGACCATCCTAGACCATATCATAGTGGTCCAGTAGTTTTGAGAGGCAGGAGTGACCATCCTAGACCATGTCATTGTGGTACAGTAGTTGTGAGAGGCAGGGATGACCATCCTAGACTATGTCATAGTGGTCCAGTAGTTGTGAGAGGCAGGAGTGACCATCCTAGACCATGTCATTGTGGTCCAGTAGTTGTGAGAGGCAGGGATGACCATCCTAGACCATGTCATAGTGGTCCAGTAGTTGTGAGAGGCAGGAGTGACCATCCTATACCATGTCATAGTGGTCTAGTAGTTGTGAGAGGCAGGGACGACCATCCTAGACCATGTCATAGTGGTCCAGTAGTTGTGAGAGGCAGGAGTGACCATCCTAGACCATGTCATAGTGGTCCAGTAGTTGTGAGAGGCAGGAGTGACCATCCTAGACCATGTCATAGTGGTCCAGTTGTTACGAGAGACAGGGGTGACCATCCTAGACCATGTCATAGTGGCCCAGTAGTTGTGAGAAGCAGGGGTGACTATCCTAGACCAGGTCTACCTTCATAAAAGTCTTCCAAAGATTTTTGATAATGTGGGACATTAACGCTATAGTTCCTTGATTTTGTTTCGTTGTTGTTTTTGTAGAGTCAGACTATTTCTGTTGTTTTAAACAGTTGTACTTGTCTAACTGTGGTTGCTGGGATCGAGTCTCAGCTCCTGACCCCACCTCTCCGTTTGCTGCTACTGGGTTCGTTCACTCCTGGCTGTGTGATTCCTCCCATATCTAATCTTAAAACTATGTATGGATCCCGCCTCTCCATAGAATATTTAAGGCACACGACAGGGAAAAGTTGCTTGTAATTCTTGACGAACATGGATCTTCCCGAGTCAGGTCCTGCTTGTGGCTAGTTCTTCTTTCTGAGAGTTTCATGCTGGTGCTACCAAATTTATAATACATCTGACATACACCGCATATAAGGATCTGAAAAACTCTTTGTTAATGTTCCTGAATGCCGTTTATAAGTTCGTCAATACTTCTTGCATAATCAGGTCATCTTGTAGTCTTGTACTGTATTCTGCATTTAGCTATATAATTTCTATAAAGAGAAATTCTTAAGACTTTCACTAGGTATATGAGTCAGTGTATTAGAAGCACCAGTGTGTGTGTGTGTGTGTGTACTCACCTATTTGTCGTTCCAGGGGTCGATTCATAGCTCCTAGCTCCGCCTATTCGCTGGTCGCTACTAAGTCCACTCTCTCCCTGCTCCATGAGCTTTATCATACCTCTTCTTAAAGCTATGTATGGTACCTGACTATTTCACTTCCTGACAACTTTATGACTGAAGAAATACTTCCTAGCATCCCTGTGGGTCATCTGAGTCTTCAGATTCCACTTGTGACCCCTTGTTACTGTGTCCCATCTCTGGAACATTCTATCTCTGTCCACCTTGTCAATTCCTCTCAGTATTTTATATGTATTATCATATCCCCCCTATCTTTCCTGTCTTCCAGTTTCGTCAGGTCGATTTCCCTTAACCTCTCCTCGTAGGACATACCCCTTAGCTCCGGGACTAGTCTTGTTGCAAACTTTTGTGCTTTCTCTAATTTCCTGACGTGCCTGGCCAGGTGTGGGTTCCAAACTAGTGCTGCATACTCCAGAGTCCTGAACGATTCCTTACTGAGAAGTCAAAATGCTATTCTTAGGTTTGCCTAGGCGCCCGTATGCTGCATCAGTTATTTGGTTGATGTGCTCCTCAGGAGATGTGCCTGGTGTTATACTCACCCCAAGATCTTTTTCCTTCAGTTAGGTTTGTAGTTTTTTTGCCCTCTAGACTGTACTCCGTCTACAGTCTTCTTTGTCTTTACCCAATCTTCATGACTTTGCACTTGATGAGGTTGAACTCCAGGAGCCAGTTGCTGGACCAGGCCTGCAGCCTGTCCAGATCCCTTTGTAATCCTGTCTGGTCCTCCTCCAACTGAATTCTCATCAACTTCACATCGTCTGCAAACAGAAACACTTCTGAATCTATTCCTTCCGTCATGTCATATACCAGAAACAGTACCGGTCTGACACCTCGTCACGTACCATGACTGTGTGTGTGTGTGCGAGAGAGTGAACAAAAGAGAGAGAGAGATAGATAGATAGAGAGAGAGAGAGAGAGAGAGAGAGAGAGAGAGAGAGAGAGAGAGAGAGAGAGAGAGAGAGAGAGAGAGAGAGAGAGAGAGAGAGAGAGAGAGACAGACAGACAGACAGACAGACAGAGAGAGAAGAGAGAAAGAGCGTCCTGCCAGCCAGACATAAATGGTCAATGATCCTGGGCCATGAACCCCCGCCTCACGGTACTTCCCCGACCCTCCAGCCGGACACACCAACACAATCCTAACCTCTTTTTTTTATAGATTCCAACAGAAAGTTACAAATGTCCATTACGTAATTATATATCATACATGACAAAGGGACAAAATCTAAACCTTATCTTGGGCTGAAAATCTAGGAAATACTGTCTCTTAAAATGACAGTTGGACTGCACTTTATATACAATCTGACTTCTACCACATCTATCACTACTACCACCACCACTAGTATTACACCTCACTCTACGCCTATATATACCCTCTGTGTCCATGTATTGTTTGTAACGGCTTGACAAAGCTCCTGGAGAGCGAAACGTTGCCACATTAAAATGTCACATTAGTTGCACTTGTGGCCTTTTACTTAACATTTCTGGACTTGTTCTTCGAGTTGGTCTTGAATATCGACCAGGAGATTGGCGGCTGTTTATAGACAACAATGACGCTCTCCAACACAAGCTCAACCAGGTCGAGCCCTCAATCCAGTTCACACTAGAACAAGTCAACAACACTCTTCCTTTCCTTGATGTTCTTCTCTGCAAATATGACCAAGAACTTCGTTTTAAAGTCTATCGAAAACCTACCAACCAACACGATTTTCTCCACTTCTACTCTCACCACGACACCAAAACTAAACGTGGTGTAATTACAGGCTTTTTCCTGCGAGCACTCAGAATCTGCAGCAGTGAGTTCCTTGAAGAAAAATGCTCTCTCACTGAACAATAATTTTCTAAACTTCATTATCCTCGTCACTGCATTAGAGACTGCATAGGGACTGATTACATCAAACTCCTCCTGTTCTTCACGATTCTCCTTTGTATGGACTGATGAAGCCACTGTGTGGCGAAACGTTTCCTCAATAAAGATACCCAAGTGTTGCATATGTGTCTAATTTATCAACTTGTCCGTTCTACAGGGGTATACATAATCCCTTGTAATGACTGCAGCCAATTATACATGAGCGAAACATCCAGAGACCTCCAAACACGTATATCAGTACACCAGTACGCAGCCAGATCGAAGGACTTAAGGAACTCCTGTGTTCAACACCGAAATTCCCACAACCATTTAATCAACTACAGAAACTCAAGACTTATCGCCAGGAAACACTCAGTACCGAAGAATCCTGGAATCATCAGTTATCTGTATATCCAAAAACTTCAACCAAAACAACGGCTTCTGTAACATAGCTGAACCCCTTGCCAAGAAGCTTCTTCATCGTTATTCCACATAACATACACACCCGCCCGTCCCGTGGGGGTCCAACTCAGATCCAACCTACCAAACATTGCACATGAATGGTATACAATATCTACAAGATGGAAAGTAGACACATGTGCAACATTTGGGTATCTTTATTGTAGACGTATCGCCTTCCAGTGGCTTTATCAATACAAATTCAAGGACATAATTAGAAGACAGTAGAACTATATACAGCATTGGAGTTGGTGTGAAGAGCACCGTAGTCTTGAAAATTCTGGACCACAGGCAAGAAGGCTGGCGCTTATATACTGGCGAATTTGTATTGATAAAGCCACTGGATGGCGAAACATCTACAATAAAGAAACCCAGATATTACACATGTGCCTACCAAACATTCAGCGGTCTCTTAAAGGTCCGTCTCAAATACAACCTACCCAACATTCTCCACCTGACTCTCCACATTATATACATTCATGTGCTCTTTACCCAGGTAGATTTGATATTAAGTTAACCCACTGTTGTTTCCTCAGCTGGGGACTGGGTTCTACCCTCTGTGAATCTGCAAATTCATGGCATCCGACGTCTCTTCCTCGGTCAGTAAGCACACCTCACCACACCATCTGCCGGAACATGTTCCGTCGAGTTGATTCTGTTGCATATCCGTGAATGCCTCGATCAGTGCTACGAGATCCGTGAATGCCTCCATCAGAGCTACGAGATCCGTGAATGCCTCGATCAGTGCTACGAGATCCGTGAATGCCTCGATCAGTGCTACGAGATCCGTGAATGCCTCGATCAGTGCTACGAGATCCGTGAATGCCTCGATCAGTGCTACGAGATCCGTGAATGCCTCGATCAGTGCTACGAGATCCGTGAATGCCTCGATCAGTGCTACGAGATCCGTGAATGCCTCGATCAGTGCTACGAGATCCGTGAATGCCTCGATCAGTGCTACGAGATCCGTGAATGCCTCGATCAGTGCTACGAGATCCGTGAATGCCTCGATCAGTGCTACGAGATCCGTGAATGCCTCGATCAGTGCTACGAGATCCGTGAATGCCTCGATCAGTGCTACGAGATCCGTGAATGCCTCGATCACTGCTACGAGATCCGTGAATGCCTCGATCAGTGCTACGAGATCCGTGAATGCCTCCATTAGAGCTACGAGATCCGTGAATGCCTCGATCAGTGCTACGAGATCCGTGAATGCCTCGATCAGTGCTACGAGATCCGTGAATGCCTCGATCAGTGCTACGAGATCCGTGAATGCCTCGATCAGTGCTACGAGATCCGTGAATGCCTCGATCAGTGCTACGAGATCCGTGAATGCCTCGATCAGTGCTACGAGATCCGTGAATGCCTCGATCAGTGCTACGAGATCCGTGAATGCCTCGATCAGTGCTACGAGATCCGTGAATGCCTCGATCATGCTACGAGATCCGTGAATGCCTCGATCAGTGCTACGAGATCCGTGAATGCCTCATCAAGCTACGAGATCCGTGAATGCCTCGATCAGTGCTACGAGATCCGTGAATGCCTCGATCAGTGCTACGAGATCCGTGAATGCCTCGATCAGTGCTACGAGATCCGTGAATGCCTCGATCAGTGCTACGAGATCCGTGAATGCCTCGATCACTGCTACGAGATTCGTGAATGCCTCGATCAGTGCTACGAGATCCGTGAATGCATCGATCAGTGCTACGAGATCCGTGAATGCCTCGATCACTGCTACGAGATCCGTGAATGCCTCGATCAGTGCTACGAGATCCGTGAATGCCTCGATCAGTGCTACGAGATCCGTGAATGCCTCGATCAGTGCTACAAGATCGTGAATGCCTCGATCAGTGCTACGAGATTCCGTGAATGCCTCGATCAGTGCTACGAGATCCGTGAATGCCTCGATCAGTGCTACGAGATCCGTGAATGCCTCGATCAGTGCTACGAGATCCGTGAATGCCTCGATCAGTGCTACGAGATCCGTGAATGCCTCGATCAGTGCTACGAGATCCGTGAATGCCTCGATCAGTGCTACGAGATCCGTGAATGCCTCGATCAGTGCTACAAGATCCGTGAATGCCTCCATCAGTGCTACGAGATCCGTGAATGCCTCGATCAGTGCTACGAGATCCGTGAATGCCTCGATCAGTGCTACGAGATCCGTGAATGCCTCGATCAGTGCTACGAGATCCGTGAATGCCTCGATCAGTGCTACGAGATCCGTGAATGCCTCGATCAGTGCTACGAGATCCGTGAATGCCTCGATCAGTGCTACGAGATCCGTGAATGCCTCGATCAGTGCTACGAGATCCGTGAATGCCTCGATCAGTGCTACGAGATCCGTGAATGCCTCGATCAGTGCTACGAGATCCGTGAATGCCTCGATCAGTGCTACGAGATCCGTGAATGCCTCGATCAGTGCTACGAGATCCGTGAATGCCTCGATCAGTGCTACGAGATCCGTGAATGCCTCGATCAGTGCTACGAGATCCGTGAATGCCTCGATCACTGCTACGAGATCCGTGAATGCCTCGATCAGTGCTACGAGATCCGTGAATGCCTCGATCAGTGCTACGAGATCCGTGAATGCCTCCATCAGTGCTACGAGATCCGTGAATGCCGCGATCAGTGCTACGAGATCCGTGAATGCCTCGATCAGTGCTACGAGATCCGTGAATGCCTCGATCAGTGCTACGAGATCCTCCCTGGTACCTGTACCTCTTCACCCAGGTAGATCTGTTTGTGACTTGATAAAGCCCACTGTGTGGGCGAAACATAGTCAATAAGGGATCGCATTATTCTGTATTTGTATTTATTTTTCCAGCTGATCATAAATGGTATTGAATATCGACACGATGAGAAATTAGACACATGTGCAACATCTGGGTGTCGTTAACATCCTTGTATTGATAAAGTCACTGGTGGGCGAAACGTCTACAATTAAAGATACCCAGATGTTGCACAAGGTTTTTATATAATTAGTGGTATCTGAATTACCATACTATGTTGATCTATTATTATACAGTATGAAGTGATAGAATATATTACACGATTTGACTTTTGCATGATTTAAAAAAATAAATTGAATGGGATTTTTAAGTTAGTCTCACCTGATCAATATATTTTTCACATCTCTTATGTTTTTTAATGAGATACCAAAACCTGTCACATATTCGCTATCAGCTTCACAAACTGTTGACAATTAAGAACGTGACAAATGGTTTTGAAAACCGACATGTTGAAGATTAAGACGCTAAAGCAACATATGGGAATTTTTATTGAAAAAACGTTTCGCCACACAGTGGCTTCATCAGTCCAATACAAAGCAGAAAGTTGTAAGGAGAGGAGGAGTTTGAGGTAATCAGTCCCTCGGCCTGGAGTCAATGTGTTCAGTCCATCAATCTTGTAGATTGACTCCAGACTGAGGGACTGATTACCTCAAACTCCTCCTCTCTTTACAACATCCTGCTTTGTATTGGACTGATGAAGCCACTGTGTGGTGAAACGTTTTTTCAATAAAGATTCCCATATGTTGCTTTTAGCGTCTTAATCCTCAATGAAGAACGTGACAGACGAGGTAGTCGCAGCTGGACACGACTTATAAAGAATCCACTTTAATGAACAGAGGTAAGAACGTAAGACGGATCACCCCCTGGGGCGCAAGAATCCCCCAGGGGGTGCGAGATGGCATTTTAGGGGGGCGACAAAGAGTCCTGGTGAGAAGCACAACACCCTTATTTTACCAAAAACGTCTCAATATATATTTGTATTTCATGTAAATGTGACATTACTTTTAGATGTGACATTACTTTTAGATGTGACATTATTTTTCCATTAAGTTTGGGAACCTCCTTAATTGTAACAGAAAGACCAGATTCCCTGTCTATATGAGGAAAAAAACGTATTCTGCCTCACTGACCAGAGGGACCATGCACTCAGACCACTAAGTTCACTGGGTAAGTTAGGGTCACTGGGTAAGTTAGGGTCACTGTGCCTTGGTTCATCAAAGGTTATGAAGAATGAGACACTTGGGAATCTTTACTGAGTAAACGTTTCGCCCTCCAGTGGCTTTATCAATACAAACCCAAGGACATAATTGGAAGACAGTAGAACTATATTCAAAAGATGAGGTAATCAGTCCCTCAGCTTTTGTATATAGTTCTACTGTCTTCAAATTATGTCATAGAATTTGTATTGATAAAGCCACTGGAGGGCGAAACGTCTACAATAAAGATACCCAGATGTTGCACATGTGTCTAATTTTCATCTTGTCGGTATTGTCTACCATACATGTACTATACAGGGATGAGAAATGGTATGGTATATATACTCGTTTTCTCAGTCACTCTGTATTAGGACTGAAGAAGGCACTCGGGGAGAAACGTTTCCTTTAATAAATGTCCTGAATTGCACACAAGAGTGTTTTCCACACACTGAAAAGAATAATGATTAAGCTACATGTGCAACAGTTAGGTATCTTTACTATTGAAACGTTTCGCCCACACAGTAGGCTTCTTCAGTCAAATACAGAGGCAGCAGTGTAGTAGTGAAATGAAGATGTAATCAGTCCATCATAGGTAAGTCACAGGTGTCATAGGTTAGTCATAGGTGTCCTAGGTTAGTCATAAGTGTCATAGGTTAGTCATAAGTGTCATAGGTTAGTCACAGGTGTCATAGGTTAGTCATAGGTGTCATAGGTTAGTTACAGGTGTCATAGGTTAGTCATAGATGTCCTAGGTTAGTCATAAGTGTCATAGGTTAGTCACAGGTGTCATACGTTAGTCATAGGTGTGCTAGGTTAGTCATAAGTGTCATAGGTTAGTCATAGATGTCATTGGTCAGTCATAGGTGTCATACATTAGTCACAGGTGACATAGGTTAGTCACAGGGTCACATCTCCCACAGTCACATCTATGCCAGAAGACAGCACTGTCACAGGAATATCATCCCAGGATACAACCTACAATAGTGATCAACGAGACTCTTGTGCAATACTTGGGTATCTTTATTCTGGAAACGTATCGCCAGCCAGTGACTTCTACAGTCAAATGCAGAGAAATGGTGGACGATATGGTTGAGTTTGAGGTAATCAGTCCCTCAGCCTGGGGTCGATTTGTTCAGTACATCAATCTTATGACTCCTAGCAAACAATACTAGCAAACAATACTAGCAAACAATACTAGCAAACAATACTAGCAAACAATACTAGCAAACAATACTAGCAAACAATACTAGCAAACAATACTAGCAAACAATACTAGCAAACAATACTAGCAAACAATACTAGCAAACAATACTAGCAAACAATACTAGCAAACAATACTAGCAAACAATACTAGCAAACAATACTAGCAAACAATACTAGCAAACAATACTAGCAAACAATACTAGCAAACAATACTAGCAAACAATACTAGCAAACAATACTAGCAAACAATACTAGCAAACAATTCTGAAAAGCTTATGAATAAGACACATGTACAATACTTAGATAATCATTATACCTGACGTGTTTCAGAAATGACTGAGGAACTGACCACCTCCTATCAAGGCTAAGGGACTAATCACCTCGAAATTACTCTGCTATTATACCCAGCGTTACATTCTCATGTATTCGACTAAAGAAGCTAGCTTTGTAGGCGAAACCTTTCTGAAATATAGTCATATATTGCACATGTGTCTTACTCGTCCACGTCTTGCAAATTCAGACACATGTGCAACACTTGGGTATCCACAAGATACCCAAGTGTTGCATATGTGTCTAATTTATCATTTTGTCAGTTCTCTAAATTATTATCTACATTTACGTCTTGCATTGGGATTGAACCCAGAGCCTTTCGACTGTAAGCCGAAAGCTCTACCAGTGAGCTAGGAGTCAGATAATAATAATAATAATAATAATAATAATAATAATAATAATAATAATAATAATAATAATAATAATAATAATAATAATAATAATATCGTTATTTCTACCAGTACATGTACAAGGTATACAGACCATAGCTGACATCAATGACATACTACTATATAGAAAGCCACTTCTTATGCTGAGCATTTCCCGCAAATTAGGTCAGTATTGTCCCAGAATGCCACCCACACTAGTCAACTAACACCCAGGTACCTATTTTACAGCTAGGTGAACATGGACAGCAGGTGTCTTAAGGAAACACGTCCTGGTGTTTTCGCCCGTACCGGAGATCGACCCCCGGACCTCAGTGTGCTACGGGATACAATCCAGGCGCTTTTGGGCTGTGAGCCGAAAGTCCTACCAGTGAGTTAGGAGTCAGGCAGTGAGGTAACAAGAACCCAAGAGAAGCCTTCATATATACATCATTCAGAAGAGGCCATGGCAGGTCCGGGTAATAACTTACTGTTGGGTGAAGGCTGTGTCAGGCTGATCTTTATCTCCACTCTTTATGTCCTCTGTCTCTTCATCACAACCTGTTTTTATGCACCTTCTTGGTATTTACCTTTTCCTCTATACACTTATCATATTAAAATTATTTGGAATGGATGTAGATATTATTGGTAATACAGACAAGCTGTAGAAAGATTTGTGAATTTTTCAGGACTTTAGAGGAAATGTTTAGCTTGCTCGGCAGTCTTCTTCAGTTGAAATACGGAAGACATAGCAGAAACAGTGGAGAGGTAGATATGAGGTGGTCAGTCCCCTCAGCCTTGATGAAGTATGAGGTGGACAGTTCCTCAGACTTGAAGTATGAGGTGGACAGTTCCTCAGACTTGAAGTATGATGTGGACAGTTCCTCAGACTTGAAGTATGAGGTGGACAGTTCCTCAGACTTGAAGTATGAGGTGGACAGTTCCTCAGACTTGAAGTATGAGGTGGTCAGTTCCTCAGACTTGAAGTATGAGGAGGTCAGTTCCTCAGACTTGAAGTATGAGGTGGTTAGTTCCTCAGACTTGAAGCATAAAAAACCTTTGAAGAGTTTCGAGAGTTTATCTACTCTCTGAGCCCGGCCATGGGCCAGGCTCGTCTGGCCCATGGTGGTTAGTTCCTCAGACTTGAAGTATGAGGTGGTCAGTTCCTCAGACTTGAAATATGAGGTGGTCAGTTCCTCAGACTTGAAGTATGAGGTGGTCAAGCCCTCTGCCGGGAATCGAACCCTGGGCATTAAGCCTGGCTCCTGGGAACCAAGCTAGCCTCCCGGCGCCTTAAATCACTTGACCTTAAAATTCTCAGTGGTCTTACCACACATTCCCTTCAAGGGGATTCCTTGACGCTGGCGAAGGGTTCTTGATCTCATGAAGCTTCCCCATTGCATTACACATGATTACCTCCCCTTCCCCAGGAGTTGCAATGCCCCTGTGGGCTTGGCGCTTTCCGTGATACAGTATTTCTGTATCCGTGAGGATACAGAATTTCTTTTCTCACTTCACTACAACCACGAGGTGAAAAAATATTTCTCAATATGTTTTCAACATTGCTTGTTAAGGAATTTAAAATTATGGGTTTTTCGTCCTCATTATTTGTCTCTCAGAAATCTTTGTTTCCTCATCTCTTTATTTCTGTTTCCCAGAAATCCTTCTCCTTTCTTGATCTTATTTCTGTCTCCCATAAATCCTCCTCGTCTCCTTATTTCTGTCTCCCAGAAATCCTCCTCGTCTCCTTATTTCTGTCTCCCAGAAATCCTCCTCGTCTCCTTATTTCTGTCTCCCAGAAATCCTCCTCGTCTAGTTTTCCAGACACTCTGTTATCAAATTTTATTTTGCATTTCCCTTTTTTTAAGAATGTCATTTCAATTGTTTTTTGTCTTTATAAATCCTGTTTGTTAGCGAAGACAAGACGTACGTTGTAAAAAACGATTTTTATTGGGACGACGTTTTTCTCTATATAGAGCATTGACATGATGTGATAAAGCTCCACACAGGGCGAAACGTAGTTCCTATAAGAGCCTGTTCTGCAGCTACTGTTTTCTCCAGTATTTTTGACGTTTTTATATTTTTTTCCCTAAGATGTGTAACTACTGTTTTCAGTGTATCCCCAGTGTCTTCTGTGTCCCCCACTACCGTGTCAGGCTCTGTCTTCCGTGTCCACCACTATCTTCAGTGTCCCCGAGTGTCTTAGGTGTCCCCCCCCCTACCGAGTTAGCCTCTGCCTTCCGTGTCCACCACTATCTTCAATGTTCCCGAGTATACTCACCTAACTGTGGTTGCAGGGGTCGAGACACAGCTCCTGTCATCTGTGTCCTCTACTACCATGTTAGGCTCTGTGTCCCCCAGTGTTTTCTGTGTCCCCCATTACCGTGTAAGGCTTTGTCTTCCATGTCCCACGCTGTCTTCAGGATGCCACCCTCACGAGACTCGGGAGAGGTAAAAAGAGTTACCCATCAGATAGCCTCCAAGCACAGCTACCCATCAGATAGCCTGCATGCACAGCCATGATCAGCATCTCTGGCTGGGAATTTCTTGGTGTCGAGATTGTTATCAAGAACTCGCCGCTTGTAATACCCAGTCTTCCATCCACCAAAAATAACCCGTTATTAACAGAAAGTATAAATGCAAAGGAACAGAGATAGTATGAGGGGTAAGAGACGTGTAGATCAAGTGTTTACATTGACACATGTAAGTGGATAATGATTATGTAAAGGTAAGGAACTTATTACCTTTAAGGATTTAGAAAAGAACCTGCCTAGTATGGGTGTCTCGTAGCTCGATTGGTAGCGCACTCACTGAGGTCCGGAGCTCGATCCCCAATACGGGTGGAAACATTAGGACGTGTTTCCATAAGACACCTGCTGTCCCTGTTTACCTAGCATTAAAATAGGTACCTGGGTGTTAGTCGATGGGTGTAGGTCGCATCCTGGGGACAAAATTGACCTAATTTGCCCGAAATGCTCTACATAACCAGGGGCTTTCTATATAGTGTGTCACTGATGTCAACTATGGTGTGTATAAGTTGTATCATGTACTTGTAGAAATAAAGATTATTATTTTGGGGCTATTAAGGGCTCCTTCAGGACAACTATCTAAGAGTAGGAACCTAATAGTTGGTGCATGATCAGTGGCAGCAGGTGCAAGAAGCCTTGTCAATAGGTGTTATCCTGATGAATGAGACATCCGTGCAACATTTTGGAATCTTTACTGTGGAAACGTTTCGCCAGCCATGGTTTCTTCAGTCCAAAACAGAGAAGAACGATATAAGATTAGGAGGAGTTTTAAGGAAATCAGTCCCTCATTTTCCATCTTTCTTCTCTGTATTGGACTGAAGAAGCCACTGGCGGGCGAAACGTTTACACAGTAAACATTCCCAAATGCTGCTCAAGTATCTCATTCTTCAAGTTGTCAGATTTTTAAACCATTTACACCACAGGTGTTATCCTGAAATGTTTCTTTTGGAAGTTTAACGCAGCCACTAACTGTGACTCAACGTATATCATTTTTACAGAAGTTACTCCAGCCTACTTCGACTGCCATACTAGCTTTTGCTCAACTGTGGTCAGTACCTGCAGGGTGTTCTTGGAGGGTGTTCTTGGAGGGTGTTCTTGGAGGGTGTTCTTGGAGGGTGTTCTTGGAGGGTGTTCTTGGAGGGTATTCTTGGAGGGTGTTCTTGGATGTGTTCTTGGAGGGTATTCTTGGAGGGTATTTTTGGAGGGTGTTCTTGGAGGGTGTTCTTGGAGGTTTTCTTGGAGGGTATTCTTGGATTAGGGTGTTCTTGGAGGGTGTTCTTGGAGGGTATTCTTGGAGGGTATTTTTGGAGGGTGTTCTTGGAGGGTGTTCTTGGAGGGTATTCTTGGAGGGTGTTCTTGGAGGGTGTTCTTGGAGGGTATTCTTGGAGGGTTTCTTGGAGGGTGTTCTTGGAGGGTGTTCTTGGAGGGTATTCTTGGAGGGTGTTCTTGGAGGTGTTCTTGGAGGTATTCTTGGAGGGTATTCTTGGAGGGTGTTCTTGGAGGGTGTTCTTGGAGGGTATTCTTGGAGGGTGTTCTTGGGGTGTTCTTGGAGAGGGTGTTCTTGGAGGTTCTTGGAGGGTATTCTTGGAGGGTGTTCTTGGAGGGTGTTCTTGGAGGGTGTTCTTGGAGGGTATTCTTGGAGGGTATTCTTGGAGGGTGTTCTTGGAGGGTGTTCTTGGAGGGTATTCTTGGAGGGTGTTCTTGGATGGTGTTCTTGGAGAGTATTCTTGGAGGGTGTTCTTGGAGGGTGTTCTTGGAGGGTGTTCTTGGAGGGTGTTCTTGGAGGGTGTTCTTGGAGGGTGTTCTTGGAGGGTATTCTTGGAGGGTATTTTTGGAGGGTGTTCTTGGATGGTGTTCTTGGAGAGTATTCTTGGAGGGTATTTTTGGAGGGTGTTCTTGGAGGGTGATTCTTGGAGGGTATTCTTGGAGGGTGTTCTTGGAGGGTGTTCTTGGAGGGTGTTCCGGGGTTCAACCCTCCTGATGCCAATTCTATTATGGTTAGGTTGGTTAACTGGGGGTTTAAAGGCTATCGACTACACAAAGGTTATTAAGGCTGTGACCTTTCCACCATTAGATAAGAACACTTTAACCCTTAAAATAGGGTTTAAAATATATTCTCCGCATATATACGTTTAGACAAATACGATTCTCGGTGTATATATCCTGTGATCCATGAATTTAAAATAACCTTAATAAATGATTATATCCTTCACGAGAGGTTCAGCGGGGCTCGAACTGAGGCAAGAGAAATGTGAACTTACCAGACCACGATCAAGGTCCCAGCACGGAACTGTTATCAAATACGTCCTGGTGTTTGCTCAAGTGTTTTAAACCCGAACAAGACTCACGAAATCGTGATAACACTCACTGGTCTGTGAGTTTTAAGACTCGCTTGCCATTGGTTCGAACCCTACCTATTAATAATAATAATAATAATAATCTTCATTTACTACAAGTACATGTACAAGGTATACAGACCATAGCTGACATCAATGACATACTACTATATAGAAAGCCGCTTGTTATGCTGAGCATTTTCCGCAAATTAGGTCAGTTTTGTCCCAGGATGCCACCCACACCAGTCCACTAACACCCAGGTACCCATTTTACTGATGGGTGAACATGTGTCACCCATCAGTAAAATGGAAACACGTCCTAATGTTTCCACCCATACCTTACCCTGGACCTTAGTGAGAGCTGAGTGCGCTACCAATGGAGCTACGGGACACCTTCGGTGATTTCCTTACAAGACATAAACACTGTGACCTTTAGGCAACCTGTTCTCCTGTTACAGTGTACATTATTAGGCGACTTGCTCTTTATAAATTTCTACGCACTATAAATGTTTTATTATTTTTACGATTTATTTTATTCCTGATTATTTTAAGTTAACACAAGTTTGATTAGAATATATTTATATACATTTGTGTATAAGTAAATTCTTGGCTTCATGTGTGTGACTTGTTTCCGAGTTTCTTTCAGAGTGAGCTAGAAGAGACTAGAGCTAGCGCTTAACTTGTGTGTTCTTATTGGCGAGGGAAGATGGGAAAAAGAAACTTGACGACACAATTTGTAGTGGCTACAGACATCACATAATACTAATTATCTTTCTATTAGTAACCAATACAGACTAAATTAGACACATGTGCAACACTTCGGTGTCTTTATTGAGGAAACGTTTCGCCACACAGTGGCTTCATCAGTCCAATACAAAGAAGAATGAAGATCAGAAGGAGTTTCAGGTAATCAGTCCCTCAATCTTGAAAAGATTGATGGACTGATTACATCGACTCCAGGCTGAGGGACTAATTACATCAAACTCCTTCTAATCTTCACCATTCTCCTTAGTATTGGACTGATGAAGCCACTGTGTGGGCGAAACGTTTCCTCAATAAAGATACCCAAGTGTTGCACATGTGTTTAATTTATCAACTTGTCGGTTCTCTGAACCACTTATCTAGAATAAAGACTAGTGGTAGGGCACTGGGTTTGCACACACAGCCAGGTCCAGTGCTGTACCACTGGGCCACACACAGCCAGGTCCAGTGCTGTACCACTGGGCCACACACAGCCAGGTCCAGTGCTGTACCACTGGGCTACGAAGCTTACAATAGGGAAGTATCCCAGACAGCACTGCTGTGTCGTTTCTGTGTCAAAGGCCACCATCTGTGACTCAACAGTCCATTACCACAGCCCCTGAAGTTTTCACAGGGGTATGAAGGATAAGAAATTAGATGTATTATGAAAGCTTTCTGGGTTGTGGTAAAGACCAGTTGGGTCACAGATGGTGGTGTCTGACGCAGACTTGTCACAGATGGTGGTGTCTGACGCAGACATGTCACAGATGGTGGTGTCAGACGCAGACATGTCACAGATGGTGGTGTCTGATGCAGACATGTCACAGATGGTGGTGTCTGACGCAGACATGTCACAGTTGGTGGTGTCTGACGCAGACATGTCACAGTTGGTGGTGTCTGACGCAGACATGTCAAAGAAGTGTTGTGTTGTAAGCTTCGTAGCTCACTGCTACAGTGCTGGACCTGCTACCCGTCAGGACCACCGTTCGAGTACCCGTCCAAGGTCACGACAGACAGGAGGATGACGGGGAGGCTGATGAGAGTCTTCAAAACAAGGGAAATAATGCAAATGGTGCTACTTTTCAAATCGCTCGTGCTCCCTCATTTGGAATATTGCTTAGTGCTGACAACCTCGTTCAAGGCAGGAGAAATAGCAGAGCTTGAACAAATACAGAGATCGTTTACGGCGTGTATAGAGCCAGTAAAACATTTAAATTACTGGGAATGCCTTAAATATGTACTCACTGGAGCAAAGGAGAGAGAGATACATGATAATATACACCTAGAAAGTACTTGAGGGTCTTGTCCCAAATTTGAGCACTACCATAACATGCTGGAGAGAGAGATATGGGAGAAAGTGCAAAATAGAATCAATGAAGAGCAAGTAGGGTAGTGGGCACAATAAGGGAACACTGTATCAACATTCGTGGCCCCAGACTTCAACATCTTACCAGGAGATATCAGAAACACGGCTTGAACAAGTGTTCAAGAGGAAACTGTAAAAGTATCTTCACCAGATGCCAGATCAACCAGGCTGTGAAGTATATGTGGAGTAGAAAAGCTCTCGGGACTCATCAAAGATATATCAAAGGTAGTTTATATATATATATATATATATATATATATATATATATATATATATATATATAATATATATGGGAACAGGCAACCCTCCCAGTGCGACTGGGAGGTATAGGGGTGCGTAAAGCAACGCAGGTAGCTTTACCTGCATTTCTGTCATCGTGTTTGGCCTCATGTGGATTAGTAAAGAAGATTGTCCCCGAACGCTTGAGAGGCGTGGTGGGAGCTCAGGACCCCAGACATTGAAGCAGCCGGGCGGTGGGACACCCTTGCAGACTCCTCCAGTAGACCAGCTCCTCCCAAAGAGCACAAACAGTCCCGCTGGGACAAACCGATCATGGAAAAAATTGTCAACACAATGCTCACCAACGCTTCAGGAAAGGACAAAGTTCGTCTCCTAGCGGTGAAGGCACCACACTCAGGAGATTTCCTTCTAGCTGTTCCCAATTCCTCCCTGGGCACTCGACTCGACCCACAGGCCATTCGGATTGGTGTTGCTCTTCGCCTAGCCGCCCCCATACTCACCGAACATAGGTGTATTTTCGGCAGGGCGACGGCTGATCAATTCGGACTTCATGGTCTCGTGTGTCACACATCAGAAGGGAAGTATGCTAGACATGAGGAGGTCAACGACATCATAAAGATAAGCCTCACCACACCCCGTTGCACAGCTCAACGGGAACCCCAAGTGCAGACGTCTGAGGGAAGTCAAAAGGGTCTTGATGGAGCCACCATGCTACCCTGGAAGGATGGTAAGCAGATTGCTTGGGACTACACCTGTGCTGCCACAAGAACAGACACCTACTTGCCATACTCCGTAGCTGAAGGGGGTGGAGCTGCCAGCCACAGGGAGACCCAGAAGACCTGAAAATACGAAGGCCTTCCCCCTTGCTATAACTTCATCCCAATAGGGTCGGAGACCCTTGGAGCATGGGGCAAGTGTGCTCTAAAGTTTCTCAAAGAGCTGGGTGAAAAACTCATCATAGAAACCAAGGATCACAGGGCGGCCAGCTTCCTCTTTCAGAGACTCAGTGCTGCGATCCAGAGGGGAAATGCCTGCAGCATTCTGGGCATGCAGTCCACTGCCGGGGAGCTGGACGAAGTATTTGAGATGTAGCTTTGAGTTGTTATCTATGTTGTTTTACTCACTATTGTATTCTTGTCAATGTATTTTGTCTTTAAATAAAGTTTATACACATGTATACTTATTGGTAAAAAAAATGAAAAGATGGGGTGGTAGGGGAAGTGGAATATTCAAATGGCTTCAGAAAGAAATCTAAATATTCTTCCTTGAAGCATTTTTATCCACTTCTCCGAGGCTATGGGTCCCACAATTTACACCAGAGGTGGACCCCATCCTATATATATATATATATATATATATATATATATTTTTAAATATATATATATATATATATAATATATATATATATATATATATATATATATATATATATATATATATATATATATATATATATATATATATATATTATAACACATCAGCTGATTCCCACCAAGGCAGGGTGACCGAAAAAACTTTCATCATCATTCACTCCATCACTGTCTTGCAAGAAGGGTGCTTTACACTATAGTTATAAAACTGCAACATTAACACCCCTCCTTCAGAGTGCAGACACTGTACTTCTCATCTCCAGGACTCAAGTCCGGCATGCCAGTTTCCCTGAATCCCTTCATAAATGTTACTATGCTAACACTCCAACAGCACGTCAAGTATTAAAAACCATTTGTCTCCATTCACTCCTATCAAATACGCTCACGCATTCTTGCTGGAAGTCCAAGCCCCTCGCACACAAAACCTCCTTTACCCCATCCCTCCATCCTTTCCTAGACCGACCCCTACACCGCCTTCCCTCCACTACAGATTTATACACTCTCGAGGTCATTCTGTTTCGTTCCAGTCTCTCTACATGTCCGAACCACCTCAACAACCCCTCCTCAGCCCTCTGGATAATAGTTTTGGTAATCCCGCACCTCCTCCTAATTTCCAAACTACGAATTCTCTGCATTATATTCACACCACACATTGACCTCAGACATGACATCTCCACTGCCTCCAGCCTTCTCCTCATTGCAACATTCATCACCCATGCTTCACACCCATATAAGAGTGTTGGTATAACTATACTCTCATACATTCCCTTCTTTAGTTCCACGGACAAAGTTCTTTGTCTCCACAGACTCCGAAGTGCTCCACTAACCTTTTTCCCCTCGTCAATTCTATGATTCACCTCATCCTTCATAGACCCATCTGCTGACATGTCCACTCCCAAATATCTGAATACATTCACCTCCTCCATACTCTCTCCCTCCAATCTGATATCCAATCTTTCGTCACCTAATCTTTTTGTTATCCTCATCACCTTACTCTTTCCTATATTCACTTTCAATTTTCTTCTTTTACATACCCTACCAAATTCATCCACCAACCTCTGCAACTTCTCTTCAGAATCTCCCAAAAGCACAGTGTTATCAGCAAAAAGCAACTGTGACAACTCCCACTTTGTGTTAGATTCTTTATCTTTTAACCCCACACCTCTTGCCAAGACCCTCGCATTCACTTCTTTTACAACCCCATCTATAAATATATTGAACAACCACGGTGACATCACACGTCCTTGTCTAAGGCCTACTTTTACTTGGAAATAATCTCCCTCTCTCCTACACAATCTAACCTGAGCCTCACTATCCTCATAAAAACTCTTCACTGCTTTCAGTAACCTACCTCCTATTCCATACATTTGCAACATCTGCCACATTGTTCCCCTAGCCACCCTATCATACGCCTTTTCCAAATTCATAAATGCCACAAAAATCTCTTTACCTTTATCTAAATACTGTTCACCTATATGTTTCACTGTAAACACTTGGTCTACACACCCCCTACCCTTCCTAAAGCCTCCTTGTTCATCTGCTATCCTGCTCTCCGTCTTACTCTTAATTCTT
Source organism: Cherax destructor (assembly GCA_009830355.1). Classification (NCBI taxonomy): domain Eukaryota; kingdom Metazoa; phylum Arthropoda; class Malacostraca; order Decapoda; family Parastacidae; genus Cherax; species Cherax destructor. Next base: position 72,712 of record WNWK01005068.1, on the reverse strand, counting down.
TCAATAATAACTCTATCATACACTTTACCAGGTATACTCAACAGACTTATTCCCCTATAATTTTTACACTCTCTTTTGTCCCCTTTACCTTTATACAAAGGAACTATGCATGCTCTCTGCCAATCCCTAGGTACCTTACCCTCTTCCATACATTTATTAAATAGCACTAACCACTCCAAAATTATATCCCCACCTGCTTTTAACATTTCTATCTTTATCCCATCAATCCCAGCTGCCTTACCCCCTTTCATTCTACCCACTGCCTCACGAACTTTCCCTACACCCACAACTGGCTCTTCCTCACTCCTACAGGATGATATTCCTCCTTGCCATATAAAAGAAATCACAGCTTCCCTGTCTTCATCAACATTTAACAAATCCTCAAAATATTCCCTCCATCTTCCCGATACCTCTAACTCTCCATGTAATAACTCTCCTCTCCTATTTTTAACTAACAAATACCTTCGTTCTTTAGGCTTTCTCAGCTTATTAATCTCATCACTCCAATACTTTTTCTTATTTTCAACAAAATTTCTTAATAACATATTATATCTAAATATTCTTGAGGATATATTTAAATATTCTTGAAAAATATATATAAACTTACTTAAGTATATATTACATTAATATATTTAAGGATATATAACACCTCTAACATACACTATTGTTATATGGAATTATTTCGAAAAAAAATCATATATACCAAGAGGTTAGAAGCATATATAAGAAACCACACAACTCGATCAAAAAAATATATACTTTTAAAATAGATATTGGAAAGCGTTGAAGGAGAAACAGCAAAATCAATAGAGGAAATTTGAAAATATCGGAAAAATAGAGAAGCGAAACACAAAGGAATATACGAGTTGAAGACAAGAATAAAAATAATATACCTGTATCATAGAAAAATACAAATGAAATACTTGTATAATAAGAGAAGGAAATATATCAATATAAGAAGAGAAGGAAAGAGAATATACCAGTATAAGAAGAGAAAAAAAGAGAATATACCAGTATAAGACAAAAAAAAAAAAAAGAATATACGAGTATTAAAAGTTTCGGAATAAAGATACCTAACTGTATGTCTTACTCATCAAGTGGGTAACTCTCACAGCAGTGGGTGAACTGTCTTACTCATCAAGTGGGTAACTCTCACAGCAGTGGGTGAACTGTCTTACTCATCAAGTGGGTAACTCTCACAGCAGTGGGTGAACTGTCTTACTCATCAAGTGGGTAACTCTCACAGCAGTGGGTGAACTGTCTTACTCATCAAGTGGGTAACTCTCACAGCAGTGGGTGAACTGTCTTACTCATCAAGTGGGTAACTCTCACAGCAGTGGGTGAACTGTCTTACTCATCAAGTGGGTAACTCTCACAGCAGTGGGTGAACTGTCTTACTCATCAAGTGGGTAACTCTCACAGCAGTGGGTGAACTGTCTTACTCATCAAGTGGGTAACTCTCACAGCAGTGGGTGAACTGTCTTACTCATCAAGTGGGTATACAGCTGAACTCTACCCGCAGTGAGGTGAACTGTCTTACTCATCAAGTGGGTAACTCTCACAGCAGTGGGTGAACTGTCTTACTCATCAAGTGGGTAACTCTCACAGCAGTGGGTGAACTGTCTTACTCATCAAGTGGGTAACTCTCACAGCAGTGGGTGAACTGTCTTACTCATCAAGTGGGTAACTCTCACAGCAGTGGGTGAACTGTCTTACTCATCAGGGAACTCAGAGTGGGTGAACTGCTACTCATCAAGTGTCTGGGTGAACGCTACTATATTTCACAGCAGTGGTGAACTTTGTGGGTGAATGTTGTGTAAATTATCCTTTCCCAAAATATCTCACACAAAACACTAATTACTCTCCCCATATATCTTATAATAATTTCAACACCCCAGCCTCTTTTTCCAAATGTTTAATGCTTTTTAAAACAAATTATAAACATATCATACCAAGAAAAACCAAACTCAAACAGGAGGTATTCTTCAACCCACACTCAAAAATGGGTCACCTATGGTCACAATATTGGCCAGGAGACAAAAAAACACTACATTTCGGTCAGTTTTCGAAAGCTTTCCCCCAAACTCATTATTTTTCCTTCACTTTATTAATTTTCACTTGACAAAATAAGCGGATAACACAACACTTAGTAACATATTAGCCAAGTGGTCTTAATAAAGAGTATGGGGCGGATTTTTTTAAGAAAAATGATCTGCCCCGATGTGAACCACATCACGAAAGAGAAGACAGCACATCTTTCTCCCCCTCAATATTAAGTAGCTCACTACACACACTTAGCGACTGTTCTCAGTGCGACTTTGTAAATGGCGGGTTATTTGTGTATTGTTCCAGTCACGGTATTGTGCCTTGGTTCTTCTCAGTTATTTGCATATCAGTTAGGTATCTTCTCCAGGCTGAGGGACTGACCACCTAAATACTACGTTTTCGAGAGTGATGTATTACTTACACCGTCTTTACATCTCTGTTGTCTATTCTGTACTCGACTGAAGAAGTCTACTGTGTAGGAGAAACGTTTCGGAATAAAGATACCTAATTGTTGAACATGTCTTACTTATATCTTTACGGGTATTGTATTGATAAAGCCACTAGATGGCGAAACGTCTACAAAGTAAAGACACCCAGATGTTTCACAAGTGTCTTAATTGTTCATTAAGGCAGTTTAACTATATACTCACCGCTTAAATAATATTCCATCTAAAATTAAAGAAATTAAAGAGGGGAAAAATTTCATGTTCAGGTAGGTTTGGCAGGACGGGTCCTGGCCCGGGTCCTCTTCATGTGGTGACCCGGCAGTGACCCGGCAGTGACTCCAGAAGGAGTGTCAGAGTTGGTACAAGTGGAATACGGTTTAAACCCTAAGGCAGGGGGCATCCCTATGACAAAGGCATGGTGAGTATTCTGCAGGTCAAGTGCAGTATCATGTACAGCCTTATAGCAGGGGGCAGCCCTATGGCAGGGGGCAGCCCTATGGCAGGGGGCAGCCCTATGGCAGGGGGCAGCCCTATGGCAGGGGGCAGCCCTATGGCAGGGGGCAGCCCTATGGCAGGGGGCAGCCCTATGGCAGGGGGCAGCCCTATGGCAGGGGGCAGCCCTATGGCAGGGGGCAGCCCTATGGCAGGGGCACGATGAAATCTGCTACTATAATGTCTGGGAAGACACCATACACTATATTTCAGACAGAAGAATACAATAAACTTAACCCAAGTGAATATTAACTTATATTAAAAATAGGAGCCTTTGGTAGATTACTCAAAGAAGACCAGTTAAGACTCCTAGCCCCTGGTCCCAAGACTTCACACAGAGCCTTACAGCTCTGTCCCCGACAGAGCTACAGCGGATAATGACAGAATCCAGTAAAGAGCTCTGAGGGAGACCTTGTAGAGAGGACAGGCGATGATTAGAGCTGTAGAACTTTCTTCCTTCGTAGACACGAATTTCTGTAGCTATACACAAATAACCCACACACAGCAGACTGAAACTTATGACGACGTTTCGGACCGAAACGTCGTCGGGTTATTTGTATATTCTCTATTTTTGTAGATACTGTCTTTAAACTTATGATGAGGGCTTCCAAGTGTCTATCGACAAGTTCCTTTGACAACTACTACGCTATCCATTACGTCCGCTACAGTCTCCGACTAGTAAGGTCAGGTCACGTGGGAAGGTCACTTGGTGTTTGCTCATAGAGGCCAGAGTCCCCTGACACAACTAAGGTGTGAAGACTAACACCCTAATGTTCACAAACATCACAACTACCACAAATACTACCACCACCATCACCACAAACACTACCATCACAACCACCATCACCACAAACACTACCATCACAACCACCATCACCACAAACACTAACATCACAGCCACCATCACCACAAACACTACCATCACAACCACCATCACTACAAACACTACCATCACAACCACCATCACCACAAACACTAACATCACAGCCACCATCACCACAAACACTACCATCACAACCACCATCACCACAAACACTACCATCACCACAAACACTACCATCACCACAAACACTACCATCACCACAAACACTACCATCACCACAAACACTACCATCACCACAAACACTACCATCACCACAAACACTACCATCACAACCACCATCACCACAAACACTACCATCACAACCACCATCCCCACAAACACTACCATCACAACCACCACCACCACAACTACCATCATCAAGATCACAATATCATAATCACCACCATCACAATCACTACCATCACAATCACTACCATCTCTACCACCATCACAACTACCACTACCACTACCTCATCTACCACTACCTCCTCTACCACTACCTTCACTACCACTCCACTACCACCACCACCACTGAAGCACAACCAACCACATCCTGTAGGCCTAATCAGTCAAAATCCCGGTAGCTTATTGCCACATACATAGTCCAGCTAAAATACGAACAGACCACAAAAGTGCAGCAGAAATTATTTACCCATCAGGCATTACCCTAAGATTCCCATAACAACTTACTAACAGACCCAAAAAATCACTGCTCGGGATATATTCATAATTTGCATAAATCAATTATGGCGGTTATTATAAACACTGGTAGCAATTTCAAGGACTGTTGTACCTGGCAGTAACTAAAGTCTCCAGACAAGGAAAAACCCAGACATTAATAGGCAATATATGTACAGCATTTGAAGAGTTAAAGCAGCGGTATAAGAATAAGTCCGAAAGCAAAGTGTCAGTCATAACAATAGGTTTGCATGACTCAAGAAATAATGGGGATTGAACTCTCGGCAAGTGAATCATAAAACTCTAGGCCAACTGGCCCAGTGGCTTACATGCTGGCCTAGAGTTTTACGTCTTACTTGCAGCAAGTTCACTCCCCACCCGTACCTGGTTTAATAGGTTTACATCTCAGAATTGACAAGAGAGTACGAGTGTACCAGACCAGCTTGAGTGAGTGACCCACAGCACACTGACCAAATTGCCAGTTCGCTGGTCGAGAGGTCATGTCAATAAAAGAATAAAGATTTTATTTGTTTGCAAAGGTTACAATGTGCAATTACAATTTTGATTTAGGTACAAAGAAAGCCGCTATCATGCTGGGGCATTCCGTGGCACGAACACTGAATAAAGTACAACTCAGCGCACACCACAACTTTAAAATACATATATATTCTGTTTCTCCTCTTTGCACACATAAGAACAATAAAGATGTGCATTATACAAATATAATGATATCAACTTGTAAGACATGAAATTTCAAATTTATCTGTGAAATTTTAATAGAAGTAGTTTAAGGAAACTACTAAATGTACACATCATTACTATACGATGACTGACTTACATCTGTAAGAGTTGATAGAGACATGTGGTTTTATTACCACATTTTAAATTCCACTTAGTAAACTTGATACAGTTGATCAAGTTTATCATCAAAATATATCAGCTGTGAATTGGTGCCACCAGATCCCCGAAATTCTCCCCACAGAGATGTGCAGGGTAAACTGTACTTGTTGCAAGTGCAAGGCTTAGTGATACATTCTCTTGTACAACTACAGCATATCGCATCTAGATGTTCTGGTGAAGTGGCTTACTTATCTGTACGGGCAAGTACTTACCGCCTACTACAGGTCAACCCCGTTCCTCAGGATTAAGGTGGTAACTTTGACCTTTCCGGTCAATGATCAGGTCACACGGAGGCTGTGGTGTTTCCCAGAAAACGATGTAGGTGACAGTTACTGTGGCTTTACATGTGTTGTACCCCATGCAACCTTTTCAGGGAACGGTCTCCAGTGTAGATGATCAAAATCTTCATCCTGGTCGCTGGTGTACTGGCACACTAGTGCCCTTTCCCCTACTGTAATGATTGTTTCCTTCTGAGGTGGCACTCAGTTGATGACCACTCTGATTTGCTCAGAAAACTATGGTTCAGTCTTTGTTCTCTTAAAGACTAAGTCTTTTTTTTTTTTACTCTTTTTAAAGGGACGTAAAGTGGTGTCACATCCTGAGATATCATGGGCAATAAGATTTTCACATACTGAGGGACCAAGACTTGCTTTAGAGAAGTTGGCACACCACATCCAGCATTCCCTTCATGATTGTCGGGTTTTGGTGCAAAAAAAAAAAGATATCACGAAAGACTACAAAAAAAAGTGGGTTTGATCTTTGATGAAGCCACGGCAGCTTCTACAATAAATATACCAGCGTCATGATGTGCGTGGTCAGTTGTGTTCCCAGACTCTTGTAGTTTGTCACTCAGAATGTGAATGCATCACTTTGTTTTTCTGATTGTGTAAGAAACTGATTTTCCAAGACTTTTGTGGGAAAATACGCGCGCCTTATATATGGAAAAGGTGCACAAATATGATAATCTTCCAAAAAGTGAAAAAAAAATGAACCAAAATATAGAATTTAACAATGGTATATAATAGTGAAAAGTTTATAAGACACATTGTTCCAGACTGTGGAGCAGAACTCTTCTCCAGGCTGAGGGACTGACCACCTCAAAGCTATATCTTAAAGGTTGATGGACTGATTAAATCATCTTCACATCTCTACTGCTTCTACTTAGAAGTCTCAACCAGTCAGGTTGAGGGTTTCTATTCCAGACTTATTGACTTTATACCTACACACAGATCTGAAGGTCAGTCTCTCTCTAGCTCTGGCTGAATACCACTGGGTTCTCTTTATGAGCCAATCATATATATCCACCACCACAACGACGATGACGATCACCACTATGATCACCACACCACCATCACCATCACCACACCACCATCACCATCACCACACCTCCATCACTTAATATACCATTTTACCCCGAAAATTTAGCATAATAATTCAAATGTGTGTGTGTGTCTGGGAAGATGATATCACTGACATGTATCATATATATGTATCAAATACGGTATCACAGACATATCACAGACACGTATCACAGACATGTATCAGACACGTATCACAGACATGTATCACAGACATGTATCACAGACACGTATTACAGCCACGTATCACAGACACATATCACAGACATGTATCACAGACATGTATCAGACACGTATCACAGACATGTATCACAGACATGTATCACAGACATGTATCATGAGACACATAGGACGTATCCACGAGCCTCGTGACGCACATCTTCACTCAAGTTAAAATTATTAAAGAAGAGAAAATAAACAGAAAGAAATTCTTGAAAATAATTTTTTTCTGAACGCATGTTAAATTTTGTATAAAATTTATTCTTCGGTGACTTTGAGGCTTCATGGTGCTTAACAGGGGAGTTGGAGGCTTCATGGTGCTTCCTTGGGGAGTTGGAGGCTTCATGGTACTTCCCTGGAGAGTTGGAGGCTTCATGGTGCTTCCCTGGAGAGTTGGAGGCTTCATGGAGCTTCACTGGGGAGTTGGAGGGTCATGGTGCTTCCCTGGGGAGTTGGAGGCTTCATGGTGCTTCACTGGGGAGTTGGAGGGTCATGGTGCTTCCCTGGGGAGTTGGAGGCTTCATGGTGCTTCTCTGGGGAGTTGAAGGCTTCATGGTGCTTTCCTGGGGAGTTGGAGGCTTCATGGTGCTTCCCTGGGGAGTTGGAGGCTTCATGGTGCTTCCCTGGGAGTTGGAGGCTTCATGGTGCTTTCCTGTGGAGTTGGAGGCTTCATGGTGCTTCCCTGGGGAATTGGAGGCTTCATGGTGCTTTCCTGGGGAATTGGAGGCTTCATGGTGCTTTCCTGGGGAGTTGGAGGCTTCATGGTGCTTTCCTGGGGAATTGGAGGCTTCAAGGTGCTTTCCTGGGGAGTTGGAGGCTTCATGGTGCTTTCCTGGGGAGTTGGAGGCTTCATGGTGCTTCCCTGGGGAGTTGGAGGCTTCATGGTGCTTCCCTGGGGAGTTGGAGGCTTCATAGTGCTTCCCTGAGGAGTTGGAGGCTTCATGGTGCTTCTCTGGGGAGTTGGAGGCTTCATGGTGCTTCCCTGGGGAGTTGGAGGCTTCATGGTGCTTCCCTGGGGAGTTGGAGGCTTCATGGTGCTTCCCTGGAGAATTGGAGGCTTCATGGTGCTTTCCTGTGGAATTGGAGGCTTCATGGTGCTTTCCTGGGGAGTTGGAGGCTTCATGGTGCTTCCCTGGGGAGTTGGAGGCTTCACGATGCTTCCCTGGGCAGTTGGAGGCTTCACGATGCTTCCCTGTGGGGTTGGAGGCTTCACGATGCTTCCCTGTGCAGTTGGAGGCAACAATGATTCTCAGGACAGTTGGAGGCTTCATGGCGCTTCCCTGGATAGTTAAAGGCTTCATGGTGCTTCCCTGGAGAGTTGTAGGCTTCATGGAGCTTCCATGGCGAATTGGAGGCTTCATGGTGCTTCCCTGGGTAAGGCTTCACAGTGATTCTCAGGTTAGTTGGAGGCTTCTTGGTGCTTCCCTGGGTAGATGAAGGCTTTACAATTATTCTAAAGGCAGCTAGAGGTTTCTTAATGCTTTTCATAGTAGTTGAAGGCTTCACAATGATTATGAAGACAGTTGGAGGCTTCATGGTGCTTCCCGGAGTTGGAGGCTTCGCAATGATTCTCAGGGCAGTTGAAGGCTTCTTAGTGCTTCTTTGGGTTCTTGAGGCTTTACAGTGATTCTCTAGGCAATTGAAGGCTTCAAAGTGCTTCCCTGCTTAGTTGGAGGCTTCTTAGTGCCTTCCTGGGTAGTTGGAGGCTTCTTAGTGCCTTCCTGGGTAGTTGGCGGTAAATAATAATAATGATAATAATATTATTTATAATAATAATATTAATATTATTAAGCACTAAACTCAAAAGGGTTATAGAGTGCAGCAAGGATGCATAACAGTAGGGATGTGTGTGAAGGGAATTAGGGAGGGAGCGCAGGGCAGAGGTGAGTGAGGATAGGGCTTAGTGGAGAGTGACAGAGAATATTTAGATCACAAGTTAGGCTCCTTTCTGTTGAAATGTCAAAGAAAGCATTTAAGTCAAAGGTGGGACTTTCGGTGAGGAGGTCAGTTGGTGTTGGGACGGTGGTGAAGTCAGAATAGAATCTTATGTGTCCTCTGATAAACAGGACAATATATTGAATACAAAGGCACAATACTATGACTGGAACAATACATAAACAATTCGCACATAGGAAGAAAGTTACGACGACGTTTCGGTCTGATTTCGACAATTAACTAGTCACAGTGTGTGACTAGTAAATGATCCAAGTTGGACCGAAACGTCGTCATAAGTTTCTTTCTCCTACGTGCAGGTTGTTTGTGTATAAGACAATATATTTATACACAAATACACGCACGAGGGTTATTTGTGTATTGTTCCAGTCACGGTATTGTACCATTTTTTGTTACAATATATTTATTCATGGTAGACTGAGAGTGTAACCTGACAGTCCATGCAAAGTGATGTCACCATTTTCCATGTGGTATCCGTGAGTAAGTCGCGGGTGTCTAATACTCAAGTGGTGGTAAGAAGACACCCACAAACCTGAACATGGTGTGACAGAAAACAATTTGTTGTTGTATAACTTGGACGAACGTTGTTGCCAACGTTGGAAGATCATTGAAAAATAGTTTGAGAAAGGTATAAGAATGTAAGAATGGAGGAACACTGCAGCAGGCCTACTGGCCCATACAAGGCAGGTCCTTATCAAAACCACCCATGTATTTGTCCACCCAACCATTTCCCAAAGCTACCGGAGAATTTGCTTCCGTACCCCAGGCACCACTCAAACCCAACCCCTCCCACTCATATATTTGTCCAATCTCATTTTAAAGCCACCCAAGAACTTAAAACTACCTAAGGTCTTAATCTCCATTACCCTACTCAGAAGAGTGTTCCACGTCTGAAATTTGCAGGTCATGAATAACTAATGGAACGATTGAGGCTGTTCATTTCCCAGCAAAAACCAACTACTTTGTACCTACTTAAAATGTAATATAACCACAGCTGTATATAAAGAACGATGGGAGGAAAAAGAGTCGATTTTCTGAATCACTTCGGATTCTTTGGAAGTCCGAAAGAACCATGAATGAAGAGGTGACATGGACGCAATATGGATAATAGCAGTGAGATTTGCCTAACTCTGCTCGGAAAACGCTGGCTGATTCTAATAAATGACCTAGTAATATTTTTTCAAGAAAAACATCTGCATACTAGACACCATCAGGGAGGGGGGGGGGCTTAGAACCATCTGTGTACACTGAAACAGCAAAAAATTAAGAGTGTGAGTGGTAAAGACAAAGTGAGCATAAAGTTGTAGAACACGCCAGTGGTAAGGAGCAAACACGAAGCCTGGGAACTACGTAAAGGAGGGAGGGAAAAGTAAGATGCAAGGTGAACATAAAGGAAAGGTAAATGAAGGGAAGCCATTAGAAAGAGAATATGGAGAGGAAAGGAGCGTACTAAATAAGGGCACCGATTAATCAAATGGGGCCTACATATATCCATTACTGCCCTAGACACATAAGTCGGGAAAGTCATGCAAACATACAAAATAACGGAGACAATGAGCAGTGCGCTGATATATGGAGTAGGTCGGGTATAAGAATGAGATGTAAAGTGGGGAAATGATCACTATTATGAAGGTCAGGTACAACTGACCATCAAAGTTCAATGGTGTGGAAGAAGACCATATAGAGATATCCATACTGGAAAGACTTCAAGTTCGTGAACCTAAATGTGTAGGGGTGACAGTGTTGAAGACAGGGAGAAAGGCCACAAGAGTCATAGTGAGACCCTCCCCAGAGCAAATGAGCATTTAAATCACCAAATAAAAGGAGTGGTAGAGGTAAGGTAGAAATAAAAATTTGGATATCAGGGATAGATAATAGGCGAGTAGGAGAAAGATACAAAGACCAGACTGTGTACCACTGGTTGCAGTATAACAAAGACCAGACTGTGTACCACTGGCTGCAGTATAACAAAGACCAGACTGTGTACCACTGGCTGCAGTATAACAAAGACCAGACTGTGTACCACTGGCTGCAGTATAACAAAGACCAGACTGTGTACCACTGGCTGTAGTATAACAAAGACCAGACTGTGTACCACTGGCTGCAGTATAACAAAGACCAGACTGTGTACCACTGGCTGCAGTATAACAAAGACCAGACTGTGTACCACTGGCTGCAGTATAACAAAGAGTACAAGCTGAAAGACAAAAATAAGGAATATTGTACACAATAGGCTCAATTTCGCTGTAAGTCGCATCGGGAAAAGGATCCAGTGACGGTAATAATACATAGCCAGAAACAGGAAGACCAACTGTGTTATGTAATTTTGGCTCTTGAAAACAAAAATATACAGGGATAACCTATGAGCAACAACAGGAGCTCTCCTTGATTCACTCAGTAGCCTCTGATATTCCCCTGTAATATTGTCATTAACAATGACTAGTAACACAGCGGCACTCGAGAGTAGTTGGTGGCTAAGAGCTACATGTAGGGCGACTAGTTAAATTGATGTGTGGTGGTAGTGGTTAAGTAGTTAATGATTCAAGTTGGATCGAAACGTCGTCATAAGTTTCTTTTTTCTGTGTGAGGGTTATTTGTGTATTGTTCCAGTCACGGTATTGTGCCTTTTTATTCTTTAGTTATAAGGGGTATGTGGGTGAAGAGTGGAGTGGGTTTAAGGGGTGGCTGAGGGTGAGAATGGTATGGTAAATAACAGTCAGCATCCATTGAGGGTTTTATCTCTTCAATAAAAACCGAGATTACCGCAATGGTTTCTGTAGAGAGGGAAGCAGCAGGTAGCATAATGCAAGAGGGGGAAAAAGTAGATGAAGTAGAAAGAGGAGGGGCATTGGCAGCTGTCGAAATGGGAAGAGACAGAGGGGAGAGGTATCTATGGATGAAAGAATCTGGATGTGGGGACAGAGGTGGAAGCAGCAGTATATGGATGTGGATGGACTTCCACCACTGTCTCAGATGCAGGAAGCAAGAGGGCAACACAGAGGTAGGGAAAGATAAGCATGGATGAACAATAGGTTGGCAGGGAGTTTAGAGGTTATGGGGGGGAAGAGTTGAAGGCCAAGCCAGGGAAGACAGAGTGATGAAACATCGGAAATAGAAGAAAACAAAGTAGTAGTATGGAAGAAGGTGAAGAGACTGGAATGACATAGGTGAGGATTTCAAAAGGGTTGAACGCAGGGGGCGATCGTTGGAAAGGGTGTGGCAGTTACCTGTGGGTGCAAAGCAGCTTCAGAGTAGGAGAGTCATAGAAATCTTCCTTGGAGATGTATCGCATCCTTGCCATAGTGTATGAGAGGCCCTCCTTTCCTCTTATAAGAAACTGTGCAAGTGTAAGAATACACTGGGTGAGCTTCTCCACAGTTTAGGCAAGTGAGGGGTTGGCCACAGGATGGATTATGATGATCAGCACTGTACATGAATGGTATACATAACCTTCACGGCAACTACTACTACGTCTGCTACTAACCCGTCCCTTCGTTATGACCTACTTCCACTGGGGAATTCCACCTAAAAGTGACTATGCCCTCTTCTGCTACCCATCCCTTTCCACCTGACTCCAGTATATAAGTGCCAGCCTTCTTGCCTGTGCTCCAGAATCTTCAGGACTACAGTGCTCTTCACACCAACTCCAAGGCCGAGGGACTGATTACCTCATCTTCTGTATATAGTTCTTCTGTCTTTCAATTATGTCCTCGAATTTGTATTGATAAAGCTACTGGATAACAAAACGTCTACAATAAAGATACCCAGATGTTGCACATGTGTCAAATTTCATAATCAACCCTATCTCAGACTGCGCATTCAGCATGTGATCTGCAATATTTGGCAGGGTGGTAAAAGCAACAAGAATGTCTGCACTTTTGAAGTATTGTGGATATTTCTCATACCTTTAAGCATTGACCAAAGATGGAAGTCTTGGCAATCGAAGATCAGTTTGGCAACATTGCTTGCATAATGGCACTGGTCTTGAGCAAGGCGAACATAAATTTCCACTTTGGTAATAGATGCTGGAACTGAAGTTACTCTTGCATCTCTGGGCCACATTGCATTAATTCTTGCTGGACCAGGTATGGGATGAGAACAGTACTACATCTTGAGCTGAGGAAGGAGTATTGATGTACTGTGACTGGGGAGCTGTCAATAATCAATGTCAATTGATGATATGAAAGGAAGATAAGAGGTGTCAAAAAATATCAGCGTGAAAGCAATTTTGGACAATGAGATGTTGCCCAAAAGTGGTATTGAGTGCAAAGGAAGGTCCGTGGGTGGGTCGGGGTCAGATAAGGGTGCTGCAGGGGCAAGAAGCCTTGGAGGAAGCTAAGCATGAATACTATTCATAATTATGCTATTTTTATATTATATTTTTTATAAAAAGGAGGGGATAGGGGCAGTTGTGAAGAGAAACAAAAAGAAACCATATACCCTCCTCCTGGTTCACTAGTATCCCTCTCTGCCAGGAACACCAGTACACCAGAATGGCACCTCTAGAATCAACCGAGTCAGGCTTAGCTAACAAGAGAGGTGACTATCTGAATAGTTGGGAGCCGTACTGCTGTGGCTGCCACCCCCTGGAACTACTTCCATCATCCAAGGACACACAAGGCTGCCCACCAAGGCAGCAGCATCCGGGGCCCTGGTGGGCAAACACCACCTCCAATAAGGTCTATGACGGAATGAGGTGGATAATCATCTCTGCATAGGAACTGAAATTCACAAAGGAAAAATATACCAAATAAGGAGACTGACTGGGTTAAGTTTAAGCTCCTGGGGCTGTTGAGACTGTTACGCTACAGATATTAAGCTTCTTCATTTTGTTGAGCTAAAGCGCCTGGGAAATTTGAGGGTGTTGATCTCTAGCTCCTGTATTTCTTGAAATGGTTGAGCTATAGCTCCTAGGTCTCTTTAGGGAGTTAAGCTGCAGCTGTTCTACCGCTTGAGAATTTTCAGGTACAACTACTAGGCTTGTTCCATGCATTGAGGTACAGGAGGCTGGGGTTATTGCATGTCAGGGATACTATTCTTGGATCCTGCATGGACTGAAACATGTCTGCTTCATGATCTTACTAGACCTGAAGAATATCTGAAGTTGCTTTCAGGGGTCAACATCCACTGCAGCTGAGTCCAGACCAAGGCTCCTGGTGGATCAATGCTTGATCAACCAGGCCGTTACTGCTGGCCACACCCAGTCCAACGTACGAACAACTGCCTGGCTGATCACGAACTGACTTGAGGAATTTATCAAGTTTCCTCTTGAAGATACCTTTAGGTCAGTTGATAATTTCCATTAAGCATGAAGGGAGGATGTTGAACAGTCTTGGGCTCCTAACACTTATTGTATTGTCTCTCAGTGTACTTGTGGCACCCCTGCTCTTCATTAGCGGTCTTTAGCACTGTCTACCGAGACTTGCTTTAGTAGAGTGTTCACTTTGCCTGTATGTTGGACTACATGAGGCCAGCAGTAACAGTCTAGTTGATCAGGCCTGATCCACCAGGAGGCCTAGTCGTGGACCGGGCCGCGGGGGCGTTGATCCCCGGAATACCCTCCAGGTAGACTCCAGGTAGACACTAGCTTTGCTCTGTCATGTTAGAGATCACAGTCATCCTACTAACTGGTCCCCCTGCTAAAACTATCCACCCTTCTTCTAGGCTTCACAAACACCGTCTTCTTGAAACAGCTCTTGTATACATTTCTAACATGAATCTTAGTCCTGGTTTTGTTTCTATACCTGCCTGCTTTTCTCAGTACGCTGTCAAATGCTATAATCTTCAAAACACTCCTGACTTGATCTTACGTTTGCCTTTTCCTCTCCTTCCCTCTTGATCTCTCTTCTATATTCCCTTTGCTTTTCTTGTCTTCTGACTAACCCATTTCTTTCTTCCTTTGCTTCCCCACAACGGATTACTTTCACTACTACAATGGGGACAGTTGTTATTGTTGAGGTTCTTTAATCTTCGTCACCTTGAAATGTAATTACCTCTCACTAATGTGTAACTAGTCGTGAGGCGCCAGATCTCCTGTAGTGTTACTTCGTTCTTTTGTGTACTACTATTACTACCTCTGCTATTTCTACTACTACTACTACTACTACACTTTCTACAGTTACTTCTACAACTAGAACTATCATTTCTATAACTACTACTAATACTACATTTTAACTACCACCATTACTACTACTTTCTTATATTCTTATGAGTTAATAGGGTTATCAAAACCTATTCCTTGGGTAGCATTGAAAATGGGTTGGCCAAATATTTTTGTTAGTGGGTTTGGGTTTGAGAATGACCTGCCTAGTGTGAGCCAATAGGCCTGCTGCAGTGTTCCTCCATTCTTAGGTTCTTTCTTCTACTACTACTACTCTTGCTGTTGCTAATTCCACTACTATTACCAATACCTCTACTACTTCTCCCTTCTTCCTCCTGACCTGTCTTCTGCCTTCCCTTCTTTTCTCACTTGGCTGTAATTTGACAATGGTCCTGGACAGACCAAAACATCGTCATGTAGTTCCTGTCCTAAGTACGGGTTATTGTTAACTGTTCCAGCCACGATACTGTGACTTATTCTGTAAATTAACCTAATTTACCAAACTAATGTAGCTAAAAAAAAGGTAACCAATCGTAAGCCAACTAACTTTAACTGACCTAAAAAGCTAAATAACCTAATCTAACTAATTTAATAAAACTAACTTATCTAAATAAATCTAACAATCCAAACTAAAATAATTAACCAATACCAACCAAGATAATCTCCAAATCTAGTATGACTAACAAAATTAATCTAACTAACCAGACTAGCTTAACCTATCCTAAGCAACTTAAAAATAAGTGGAACTGGAGAGTTAAGTGAGATACAGTAATGTAACACTTAGAAGCAACTTAATATTCCATTATGGAAATTTATTCGGAAGTAAAAGGAGATGGACAGATTAAAATAATGGAAACCTAAATCCCTTGTTGGTGTAGGATTATTGAGAGAGAGAGAGAGAGAGAGAGAGAGAGAGAGAGAGAGAGAGAGAGAGAGAGAGAGAGAGAGAGAGAGAGAGAGAGAGAGAGAGAGAGAGAGAGAGAGAGAGAGAGAGAGAGAGAGAGACGAGAGAGCAGAGAGAGAGAGAGAGAGAGAGAGAGAGAGAGAGAGAGAGAGAGAGAGAGAGAGAGAGAGAGAGAGAGAGAGAGAGAGAGAGAGAGAGAGAGAGAGAGAGAGAGAGAGAGAGAGAGAGAGAGAGAGAGAGAGAGAGAGAGAGAGAGAGAGAGAGAGAGAGAGAGAGAGAGAGAGAGAGAGAGAGAGTGTGTGCTTCGTGTTACTGCCTTCATTAGAATGAAAGTTGAGTACGTAACATATGAACGTGTGGTGTTAAGTGATCGGTGTGTGAAGGCAGCATCTCTTCTCCCACGACCGTCATCCCTTGACCGCAGTGACCGCAGTGACCGCAGTGACCGCAGGCAGTGACCGCAGGCAGTGACCGCAGTGACCGCAGTGACCCACGTAAGGTCCACATTTCCACCTCACACTCCTACAAAATTTTATCCTAATCTCATGAACTTGTTATAGATTGGCACCGTGAAATCGCAAGATTGAATTTCCTGTTGCAGCGTCCGTGAATGTGCAACAACAGTGCCAAGAACAACTTTTTGTAACTACTCAGCTCACACTCTGAGGTCCGTTGTTCGATCCCCGGTACGGGTGGAAACATTAGGAAGTGTTTCCTTAAGACACCTACTGTCCATGTTCACCCATCAGTAAAATGGGTACCTGGGTGTTAGTGGACTGGTGTGGGTGGCATCCTGGGACAAAACTGACCTAATTTGCGGGAAATGCTCAGCATAACAAGCGGCTTTCTATAAGAACATAAGAACATAAGAAAGAAGGAACACTGCAGCAGGCCTACTGGCCCATGCGAGGCAGGTCCAAATCTCCCACCGGCTTAAGCCAATGCCCCGACCCATCCAGGTCAGGTTACATTCACTTAAGGAAGGAGCTCGGCATCTGACCTAGTAGCACAAACTAGTCAGGTCTAACTCACACCCACCCGCACCCCTCATATATTTATCTAGCCTATTTTTAAAACTACACAACGTTTTAGCCTCTATAACTGTACTCGGGAGTTTGTTCCACTCATCGACAACTCTATTACCAAACCAATGCTTTCCTATATCCTTCCTGAATCTGAATTTATCCAACTTAAAGCCATTGCTGCGAGTCCTGTCAATACTAGATATTTTTAGCACGCTATTTACATCACCTTTATTTATTCCTGTTTTTCATTTATACACCTCAATCATATCCCCCCTAATTCTACGCCTTTCTAGAGAGTGCAGATTCAGGGCCCTCAGTCTATCCTCATAGGGAAGATTTCTGATATAGTAGTATATCATTGATGTCAGCTATGGTCTGTATACCTTGTACATGTACTGGTAGAAAATAAAAATAATTATTATTACTGTCACACACCAGGTCACAGTCGAAGGTAACAATGACCAGGTCACAGTCAAAGGTAACAATGACCAGGTCACAGTCCAAGGTAACACTGACCAGGTCACAGCTCTCATAAGGAAATTTAAGTTTACTTGGAGTCTACCTGGAGGGTATTCCAGGGATCAACGCCCCCGCGGCCCGGTCCACGACCAGGCCTCCGGGTGGATCAGCCAGGCTGTTATTGCTGGCCGTGCGTAGTCCAACGTACAAACCACAGCCCGGCTGATCCGGCACCGACTTTAAGTATCTGTCCTGCTCCCTCCCTAAAACTCACACTATCACTACACTGAGAATTCATTGATTTTCCACAAAAACCCATACCACTATCTATTTCTAGTTTAAAGACCTAACAGCTCCCTCCACTGCAGTTGCCAGTGCTCCCACCCCAGACCTAGATAAGTGAACCCCATCCCTGGCATACATGTCATTTCTGCCATAGAAGAGGTCCCAGTTGTCTATGAATGTTACTGAATTGTCCTTACAGTGTTTGTCCAGCCAGCAATTGACACCAATTGCCCTGGACAACCATTCATTTCCAACTCCTCTCCTGGGCAAAATGCCACATATCATAGGGTTCCCTCCCTTTCTAATTATCTCTATTGCTGTCCTATACCTGCTAATCAGGTCTTCACTCCTACGTCTGCCAACATTGTTGCCTCCCGCACTGAGGCAGATAATAGGATTGCTCCCATTACCTTTCATGATATCGTCTAGACGGCTAACAATATCTCCCATCCCAGCACCAGGATAACATACCCTCTGCCTCCTCTTCTTATCCTTAAGACAAAAAGCCCTATCCATAAATTTAACCTGACCGTCCCCAACTAAAACAATGTTCTTACCTTCACTGGAGGAGTTCCTTGTGACGTTCTTGATGGTCTTCGTTGGAATGGTCTTCCTTGGGGTTTCAAGGGATGTCGACTCACATTCGTCTGCCAATCCTTCCTTGGTGTTCGTTGTGACGTTCCCAGTAGACAACCCACATTTATCGGGTAGCACTGAGAATGGGTTGGAAGTTTCCACAGTAGTCTTCTGGATCTTCATTGTTTCTGCCACTCCAACAGTCTTCTTGATCTTCAGCTTCGTTCCATGTTGCCCGGCCACTGACCAGGTTTCCCTCTTGACCTGAGGACTCACAACAGGAGGATTACTACGAATCCTCTTGTTTTCCTTCATCAATCACTGTATCTCGAGCTTAGCAACCCTAAGCTCCTCTTTAAGCTGCTGGTAAAGTTGTTCAGTGGAGGACATCTTGGTTCAGATTCACAGACAGTACACTAGACACGTCCTCACAGGTCACCACCGAGCTAAGTATAGGTAGTAGTAGTAGTAGTTGCAGTAGTAGTAGCAGCAACTTACCACCTGACTCCTGCTACTATATATACTACTCGTTCTTATTTATCTCTGTATTAGGAGACGTCAGGTGTTCACACATCTCCAGAGAATCTCCTGAGTAGTATTGTTTGTTCCTGGCACTCAGGCAGTAACCTGAGTGCCAGAAACAAACAATACATGGACACCTCACTCTAAGCCTATATATACCTTCTGTGTCCATGTACTGCTTGCAACGGCTTGACAAAGCTCCTGGAGAGCGAAACGTTGCCACAATAAAATGTCACATTAGTTGCACCTGACCTGTGTCCTTTTATCAAACATCTCTGTATTAGGACTGAAGAAGCCACTCGTGGCGAAACGTTTCCTCTACTAAATGTCCTGAACCATTCATAAGTGATCATCCCCATGCCAGTGTACCTAGCAACGAAGCTGCATCTGTCAACCCCGAGACAGGTTCTTCTCCACGTCTGTTATAGGGTTAAATACCTATGCAGTAGGCAAAGATTTTGAGGGGACTTGAGCTAGAGTTCATCACAGCCACGCTGACGGGAGATTCATCTGTAAAAACTTGCATTTGTGGTCACAGTGGTGGCCCATGCTAACTTCTCTATGGTGTATAAATAGTATAGTACGTACCTAGTTGGATGAATCTTATTGTGGCCAGCTGGCCCAGTGGCTCACGCACTGGCCTGGAGTTTTACGACTTATTCGCCATGGGTTCTAACTCCACCCGTACTGTGATTTGTTTGCAGGGTTTATCTGGTAAGTCTGGACAAGGATGTGGAGGAGGACGTGGAAGTGGAAAAGAAAGAAGTTAGCTACACCCTTCTTATCTCCCGCCAGCACAGCCCCAGGCATGCACACACCAGGTACATAATTACCAGCACAGCCCCAGGCATGCACACACCAGGTACATAATCACCAGCACAGCCCCGGGCATGCACACACCAGGTACATAATCACCAGCACAGCCCCAGGCATGCACACACCAGGTACATAATCACCAGCACAGCCCCAGGCATGCACACACCAGGTACATAATCACCAGCACAGCCCCAGGCATGCATACACCAGGTACATAATCACCAGCACAGCCCCAGGCATGCACACACCAGGTACATAATCACCAGCACAGCCCCAGGCATGCACACACCAGGTACATAATCACCAGCACAGTCCCAGGCATGCACACACCAGGTACATAATCACCAGCACAGCCCCGGGCATGCACACACCAGGTACATAATCACCAGCACAGCCCCAGGCATGCACACACCAGGTACATAATCACCAGCACAGCCCCAGGCATGCACACACCAGGTACATAATCACCAACACAGCCCCAGGCATGCAAACACCAGGTACATAATCACCAACACAGCCCCAGGCATGCACACACCAGGTACATAATCACCAACACAGCCCCAGGCATGCACACACCAGGTACATAATCACCAACACAGCCCCAGGCATGCACACACCAGGTACATAATCACCAGCACAGCCCCAGGCATGCACACACCAGGTACATAATCACCAACACAGCCCCAGGCATGCACACACCAGGTACATAATCACCAACACAGCCCCAGGCATGCACACACCAGGTACATAATCACCAGCACAGCCCCAGGCATGCACACACCAGGTACATAATCACCAACACAGCCCCAGGCATGCACACACCAGGTACATAATCACCAACACAGCCCCAGGCATGCACACACCAGGTACATAATCACCAGCACAGCCCCAGGCATGCACACACCAGGTACATAATCACCAACACAGCCCCAGGCATGCACACACCAGGTACATAATCACCAACACAGCCCCAGGCATGCACACACCAGGTACATAATCACCAGCACAGCCCCAGGCATGCACACACCAGGTACATAATCACCAACACAGCCCCAGGCATGCACACACCAGGTACATAATCACCAACACAGCCCCAGGCATGCACACACCAGGTACATAATCACCAGCACAGCCCCAGACATGCACACACCAGGTACATAATCACCAGCACAGCCCCAGGCATGCACACACCAGGTACATAATCACCAGCACAGCCCCAGGCATGCACACACCAGGTACATAATCACCAGCACAGCCCCAGGCATGCACACACCAGGTACATAATCACCAGCACAGCCCCAGGCATGCACACACCAGGTACATAATCACCAGCACAGCCCCAGGCATGCACACACAAGGTACATGATCATCAGGCTCAGCTGTGACCTAATAACAAAAGCAACAACTGACAACTGTCTGCCAGATATAAAATATAAATACTGTCATAAAAGACGACATCAAGAAAACTGTTGACACAAACAGGAACCGGGCAGATCAACGGGATCTCAGATTTAGTAAACATTCTTACTAGTCACCCAGCAGGCTACTCTTATCTCAGTCTTGTGTCAGGGCTATTCCTAAGTAATGAACCTGCGTTACGGATAATCACCTTACAAACCTGTAGTGAAGGGAAGGTGAGGTAGGGGTCGTCCTAGGAAAGGTTGGAGGGAGGGGGTGAAGGAGGTTTTGTGCGCTAGGAGCTTGGACTTCCAACAAGCATGCGTGAGTGCGTTAGATAATAATGAGTGGAAACGAATGGCTTTTATGACTTGACGTGCTGTTGGAGTAACATTTATGAAGGGATTCGAAACTATTTCTCATTAAAGATACCCAACCTGTCGGTTCACTGAGCCATTCATCAACATCAGGGGCGTCAGTGCAAATATTGGCCAGCTTACACACAGTTTCGTGAAGACTCATCATCCTGACACGATCACCGTCATTGTAATATTTCTAGACAAAGAACTCCAGAGAACTTTGTTAAAATTGCTGTCTACACCTCATGGATGTGACTGTCTACACCTCATGGATGAGACGAAACACACACGATCATGCATTTGGCATTGTGTTCGCCCACCTCATTGCTGGTGTCAGTCACAATCACCAGGAAAAGAATAATAATGAGACACTTGTGCAACATTGCACAATGAGGCCTGGTCACAGACCGGGCCGCGGGGGCGTTGACCCCCGGAACTCTCTCCATGTTAACTCCAGGTAATAACAAAAACCATAGGTAAACCTATACACAAATAAAGGAAATCCAAAACTGTAGCATCTCAAGACAAGAGGCTGATAATCCCCAACCCTACCCATAAAAAAAGAAAATTGGTATTAGGAAGAAGGTTCTAAACTCAATAACAATATTCACCTGATGAAATCCTTCCACTTCTAAATTAAGACGATAAAGTTGTCCCTAGACTCAAGAAAAGGCTGACCTAATTGCGTGGTCCGGGTCAGTGGACCTCAACTGCTAGCCCCAAGAACCATATTAAGATGCCATAGATGATACTCAGAATTAAGTTTATCCTCCCTAAATCTGTGGTCCAAGACATGCCTGAATAAGGTGAACCCAAAATTAAGTTAAAGAAAACAAGTGCAATTAATGCGACATTTTGTTGTGGCAACGTTTAGCTCTCCAGGAGCTTTGTCAAGCCGTTACGGCTTGTGTCCTTTAGTCTAAGATATTATCGATAATTCTACTAACATGATTACAACCCAAAACTGCTGCGCAGGTGTGCTGTCCAGCCAGAGCGAATTCTGCTATACACAGTGTAAATGGTCTTAGTGGAAAGAGGCAAATATTAGATAATAAGCGATAATCAACTACTACATACCAGTGTCACTGCTGCCAATCACTGGCAAAATACTTTATTCAACTATCTCAAGCGAATGTGGGACTTGCGTATGAGTTAATAGAGTTATCAATGCTTATGCCTTGGGTAGCATTGAAAATGGGTTGAGTAAATATTTCTGGTAGTGGGTTTGGGTCTGAGAAGAACCTGCCTGGTATGGGCCAGTAGGCCAGCTGCAGTGTTCCTCCTTCCTTATGTTCCTAAATGGCTGAAGCTATCATTTTAGCAGAGCCTTCAACACCATAGAAGTGAGGGTGGAATTACTGTTACATACACATGTCTTTACTTCGTGGACGGCGAGAAGACAGCTTCTATACCACAAGACGGGCAGCAAACAGCACCAACACTCTAAATGTACCATTCCTCTGCGATCATTCAGTCTTAGAATGACTTGAATATGGAATACATTACCTCAATACAGATGCATCAACAAAATAATATAACAGCTCTTAGCTTGTAAATAAACATAGGAACTCTTAATTTAACCCCGTAAAGACCAGAGAGAGAGAGAGAGGGGGGTTGAATATTCCAAATGTCTGCAAGAATTACCATATGATGTATTTTTCAAGCAAGGCAGCAGACGTGGGGGATAGTATGTAAAATTCTATAGTGCTTCTGAGAAATGGGCGAAGGTGGGAGTGGGAGAGGAGGCTGGAAAGGGAGTTCTGGGGAAGGAGTGATGGAGAGGAGGTGATTTAGATGGAGTGATGAGGGAGGGAATGAGAAGGGAAGGAGGGATCAGTATCCGTGAAGGATGTGGGAGACAGCTTTTTCTAAAATCCTCCCTCCCACATCCCTCTCCCACATTCACTCTCCCACATCCACGCTTCTTCTAGATATCCTCACCGCATTTGTTAAGTCAATGAACTCAACACGAAATACAACACGAATGTTACACAGCTGTTGCACAGGTATAACAAATGTAATAATGTTGTATATTTTGTAACACAGAGCACAATTTTAACTAATGTATAAAAAAAAAACATAAATTCACAGATAAATACCAAATGAGGTCCGTGGTTCGATCCCCGGTACGGATGGAAACATTAGGATGTGTTTCCTTAAGACACCTGCTGTCCATGTTCACCTAGCAGTAAGTAGGTACCTGGGTGTCTGTCGACTGGTGTGGGTGGCATCCTGGGGACAAAATTAACCAAAGTTGCAGGAAATGTTCTACATAACCAGGGACTTTCTATATAGTACGTCACTGATGTCAGCTATGGTATGTATAAGTTGAATCATGTACTTGTAGAAATAAAGATTATTATTATAATACGAGACAATGCATGTATACAGGCCGGGTACTGTTCCTTGTAGCACTGACCAGCCCCTAGTAGCACTGACCAGCCCCTAGTAGCACTGACCAGCCCCTTATAGCACTGACCAGCCCCTAGTAGCACTGATTAGCCCCTAGTAGCACTGACCAGCCCCTAGTAGCACTGACCAGCCCCTAGTAGCACTGACCAGCCCCTAGTAGCACTGACCAGCCCCTAGTAGCACTGACCAGCCCCTTATAGCACTGACCAGCCCCTAGTAGCACTGACTAGCCCCTAGTAGCACTGACCAGCCCCTAGTAGCACTGACCAGCCCCTAGTATCACTAACCAGCCCCTAGTATCACTGATCAGCCCCTAGTAGCACTGACCAGCCCTTAGTATCACTGACCAGCCCCTAGTAGCACTGACCAGCCCCTAGTATCACTGACCAGCCCCTAGTAGCACTGACCAGCCCCTAGTATCACTGACCAGCCCCTAGTATCACTGACCAGCCCCTAGTAGCACTGACCAGCCCCTAGTAGCACTGACCAGCCCCTAGTAACACTGACCAGCCCCTAGTAACACTGACCAGCCCCTAGTATCACTGACCAGCCCCTAGTAACACTGACCAGCCCCTAGTATCACTGACCAGCCCCTAGTAACACTGACCAGCCCCTAGTAACACTGACCAGCCCCTAGTATCACTGACCAGCCCCTAGTAGCACTGACCAGCCCCTAGTATCACTGACCAGCCCCTAGTATCACTGACCAGCCCCTAGTATCACTGACCAGCCCCTAGTATCACTGACCAGCCCCTAGTATCACTGACCAGCCCCTAGTATCACTGACCAGCCCCTAGTAACACTGACCAGTACTAATATACCACATCAACATACATAGAAAAGTTGCTATAAGATATTCTTGAGATATATAAGATATATTATTCGTCTTACAGCCGTGAGTGCACATCACTTTCGAGATTTCCTCTTACCATTTCTTAACACTGGGAGTAAGTATCGAACCAGAGATCCTCTGCATTGCAGCAGCTCTCCGCTTTAATAGTTTTAGTGACACTAAATGCCACAGATTTTGAGGAAACATAGAAATATATAGCAATATGGTCTCCATTGTTTCAAGTTCCTGGGTTACTTGACATTTTTACCATTACAGACCCCCAATGGATTGGCCAATATATGTCCATACTCCATTCACCAGACTGTCGAAATCATCACCATGATCACCAGTTCTATTAGGTACCAGTGTGACATCACCAGTCCTATTAGGTACCAGTGTGACATCACCAGTCCTATTAGGTACCAGTGTGACATCACCAGTCCTATTAGGTACCAGTGTGACATCACCAGTTCTATTAGGTACCAGTGTGACATCATCAGTCATATTAGGTACCAGTGTGACTTCACCAGTCCTATTAGGTACCAGTGTGACATCACCAGTCCTATTAGGTACCAGTGTGACATCACCAGTCCTATTAGGTACCAGTATGACTTCAAAAGATGTCAATAACTTGATTTTACTTCACATGAGGACATCTAGCAACAATACCCCTATTATTTGATTTAGATATCCCCCATTATTTGATTCCCATACCTCCATTATTTGATACCCATATCACCAAGGGGTACGGTGTCAGGGAAACGCCTTCCCCTGAACAAAATATTGATGGAAAAATTAATAAATAATAGTAAACCGAAGGATATTTATAATAAGATGGTTTTTTCTGGATTTTAATATAAAATTAAATAGAAATAAAAAAGAAATATATCCGTTGTGGTTCAGGTCTGTTGGTGAGACAGGAGGTAATAACCGGAGAGGGGGAGAATAGATGATGGTTGTCTCTCTGTAGGTGGTATGTCTCCGTAGTAGATGGTGAATCTCCTGGGACCACGAGGTTGAAATACCACACTGTAGGTATCCAAAGGTAGATGAGATCTTCTGCAACACCCTCTAACGCACACAAGTTAGAAACTAGAGAGGAGTTGTTGAGGAATTCCCGTTAAGTCCAGGGAAAATCTTGCTCGTAAGTCATGCGTCTGTCCTGGAGAACCAGTCCAGCGGCAGAGCTGATAATAAAGAAAATATTCTGGTTACCATAAGTCTTAAAACATTTAAGATAGAAAAGGTGTTTCAAGATGACCAAGTCACTACTGGTAACCAAAGAAAACATAATAATCAAACAAAAGAACTACTCCTGGTAGATTTCCTTACCTGATTCGGAGAAGAGTGAAGGTGAAGTGACTTTCCACTCCCCAACCGACACCAGGTAAGAGTCATACTACCAGGAGTAGAAAGTAAAAACCCTCAGACAACCGGGAACAAGAGTTTAGCTCCAGCCCGCTAGATGGAATTGCTGGCTGTAACTCGTTAATAATGCTCCCGGCTGACTGAACAACCGTTACCTTATTTACAACTACTTTTCCCTCACATACGGATACCCCCGGTTAGGAACCCCCGATTTAAACCATGCCAGTTTCAAGGTCTGGTGTGTAAGACGCAGCAGTCACATGAGAAGCCTCGCTATAGCTGGGTGGCCGTCTGAGAGAGACCCCTGAGACTGTGTATCCTGAATCCCTGGTAATCCTGCTCACTGCCATGGTAGGATCAGTGTATCCTTGACAGACTGGCGGGCTGTGGTAACATAAGATTTTTAACCCAGGGGAAGGTTAGCCACCCAGGATAACCCAGGGGAGGGTTAGCCACACAGGATAACCCAGGGGAGGGTTAGCCACCCAGGGGAGGGTTAGCCACCCAGGGGAGGGTTAGCCACCCAGGGGAGGGTTAGCCACCCAGGATAACCCAGGGGAGAATTAGCCACCCAGAATAACCCAGGGGAGGGTTAGCCACCCAGGATAACCCAGGGGAAGGTTAGTCACCCAGGAGAGGGTTAGCCACCGAGGATAACCCATTGGAGGGTTAACCACCCAGGATAACCCATTGGAGGGTTAGCCACGCAGGATAACCCAGGGGAGGGTTAACCACCCAGGATAACCCATTGGAGGGTTAGCCACCCAGGATAACCCAGGGGAGGGTTAACCACCCAGGATAACCCATTGGAGGGTTAACCACCCAGGATAACCCAGGGGAGGGTTAACCACCCATGATAACCCATTGGAGGGTTAGCCACCCAGGATAACCCAGTGGAGGGTTAGCCACCCAGGATAACCCAGTGGAGGGTTAGCCACCCAGGATAACCCAGTGGAGGGTTAGCCACCCAGGATAACCCAGGGGAGGGTTAACCACCCAGGATAAACCCAGGGGAGGGTTAACCACCCAGGATAACCCAGGGGAGGGTTAACAACCCAGGATAACCCAGGGGAGGGTTAACCACCCAGGATAACCCATTGGAGGGTTAGCCACCCAGGATAACCCAGGGGAGGGTTAGCCACCCAGGATAACCCATTGGAGGGTTAACCACCCAGGATAACCCAGGGGAGGGTTAACCACCCAGGATAACCCATTGGAGGGTTAGCCACCCAGGATAACCCAGGGGAGGGTTAGCCACCCAGGATAACCCAGGGGAGGTTTAGCTACCCAGGATAACCCAGGGGAGGGTTAGCCACACAGGATAACCCAGGGGAGGGTTAGCCACCCAGGATAACCCAGGGGAGGGTTAGCCACACAGGATAACCCAGGGGAGGGTTAGCCACCCAGGATAACCCAGGGGAGGGTTAGCCACCCAGGATAACCCAGGGGAGGTTTAGCCACCCAGGATAACCCAGGGGAGGGTTAGCCACCCAGGATAACCCAGGGGAGGGTTAGCCACACAGGATAACCCAGGGGAGGTTTAGCCACCCAGGATAACCCAGGGGAGGGTTAGCCACACAGGATAACCCAGGGGAGGTTTAGCCACCCAGGATAACCCAGAGGAGGGTTAGCCACACAGGATAACCCAGGGGAGGGTTAGCCACCCAGGATAACCCAGGGGAGGGTTAGTCACCCAGGATAACCCAGGAAAGTCAGTGGGTTATCGAGTACTGTCTGTCTTATTTTCATTGTGGTCATTCAATCTTGTACCCCAGGATGCCACCCACACCAGTCACCTAACACCCAGGTACCTACTTACTGCTAGGTGAACAGTGGCAGCAGGAGTAAGGTGACTAACACCCAGGTACCTATTTACTGATAAGTGAACACTGACAGCAGGTGTAAGGAGATTAACACCCAGGTACCTACTTACTGCTAGGTGAACAGGGACAGCAGGTGTAAGGAGATTAACACCCAGGTACCTACTTACTGCTAGGTGAACAGTGACAGCAGGTGTAAGGTGACTAACACCCAGGACCATGGGACAAACATGCAAAGCTTAGTCAGTGAACTGCCTTCCAGACTCATCAGTACAACTGAACACCCAAGGCTTGCCACCATCCTGTTCCAGCATCTGAACGAGGCTATCCAGAGAGGGGGCGGTAATGTTTCTTATATCTCGGCTCCTGTCCAGCATCTGAACAACTGAAGGAGATTGATAATAAGTTGCACAGTTTTGATTTATTATTCTGTATACTTATGTTAGTAAAACTAGGATGGAAGGGTATGCAATAATGTCGCAAAAATCATTCTGAATCGAACGAAAAAATATATTTCCTCGCGTTTGTTTATTATTAAATTATTGTAAACTTATATAAAATATATTTAGTTGGATTAAGCTAAATCAAATTGCGCTTGTTGTAATAAGGTTAGGTAAGTTTTCTAAGATTCTTTTGGTACAAAATTATGAATTTTTATACTAACATACATGAAAAATATATATCTTTATATATATAAGGGAAATTTTTAGAAAGGACAGAATTTTAAAAGAGTTCTTGCTAATTGACCACTTTTACCTATTCGGCACGACATATATATATATATATATATATATATATATATATATATATATATATATATATATATATATATATATATATACACATACATACTAAACAGAAGAGTAACTTTGATAATTAGGTTGAATTAGAGATAATATTACTGTTAGTAGGAAAAATAACATCTCTTAATATGTGCACTTGTCTTAGTGGTAATATTACAGTACACTTCGGTTAAAGGTAATATTACACTACATTTCGGTTAAAGGTAATATTACAGTACACTTCAGTTAAGGGTAATATTACAGAACACTTCGGTTAAAGGTAATATTACAGTACACTTCGGTTAAAGGTAATATTACAGTACACTTGTGTTAAAGATGACAGTACAGAAGACTTTTGTTAAAGGTCATATTACAGTAGACTCTTTTTTAAAGGTAACATTACATAAGACTTCGGTTAAACGTAATATTACAGTACACTTCTGTTAATAGTTATATTACAATAAACTGTTATTAGCATAAATATTAGACCTGTGTTAAGGATAATATTACAGTAAGCCTATGTTAAGAATATTGCAGTAGATCTATGTTAAGGATGTTACAATAGGCCTATGTTAAGGATAACATTACAGTAGGCAAATAAGAATAATATTACAGTATGCCTATGTTAAGAATATTAGAGGCACTGTACTTCCCACCTCCAGGACTGTAACATCCTCACTCATCCTTCAGAGTACAGGTACTGTACTTCCCACCTCCAGGACTGTAACATCCTCACTCATCCTTCAGAGTACAGGCACTGTACTTCCCACCTCCAGGACTGTAACATCCTCATTCATCCTTCAGAGTACAGGTACTGTACTTCCTACCTCCAGGACTGTAACATCCTCACTCATCCTTCAGAGTACAGGCACTGTACTTCCCACCTCCAGAACTGTAGCATCCTCACCCATCCTTCAGAGTACAGGCACTGTACTTCCCACCTCCCGAACTGTAACATCCTCACTCATCCTTCAGAGTACAGGCACTGTACTTCCTACCTCCAGGACTGTAACATCCTCACTCATCCTTCAGAGTACAGGCACTGTACTTCCCACCTCCAGAACTGTAACATCCTCACTCATCCTTCAGAGTACAGGCACTGTACTTCCCACCTCCAGGACTGTAACATCCTCACTCATCCTTCAGAGTACAGGCACTGTACTTCCCACCTCCAGGACTGTAACATCCTCACTCATCCTTCAGAGTACAGGTACTGTACTTCCCACCTCAGAACTGTAACATCCTCACTCATCCTTCAGAGTACAGGTACTGTACTTCCCACCTCAGGACTGTAACATCCTCACTCATCCTTCAGAGTACAGGCACTGTACTTCCCACCTCCAGGACTGTAACATCCTCACTCATCCTTCAGAGTACAGGCACTGTACTTCCCACCTCCACGACTGTAACATCCTCACTCATCCTTCAGAGTACAGGTACTGTACTTCCTACCTCCAGGACTGTAACATCCTCACTCATCCTTCAGAGTACAGGTACTGTACTTCCCACCTCCAGGACTGTAACATCCTCACTCATCCTTCAGAGTACAGGCACTGTACTTCCCACCTCCAGAACTGTAGCATCCTCACCCATCCTTCAGAGTACAGGCACTGTACTTCCTACCTCCAGGACTGTAACATCCTCACTCATCCTTCAGAGTACAGGCACTGTACTTCCTACCTCCAGGACTGTAACATCCTCACTCATCCTTCAGAGTACAGGCACTGTACTTCCCACCTCCACGACTGTAACATCCTCACTCATCCTTCAGAGTACAGGCACTGTACTTCCTACCTCCAGGACTGTAACATCCTCACTCATCCTTCAGAGTACAGGTACTGTACTTCCCACCTCCAGGACTGTAACATCCTCACTCATCCTTCAGAGTACAGGTACTGTACTTCCTACCTCCAGGACTGTAACATCCTCACTCATCCTTCAGAGTACAGGCACTGTACTTCCCACCTCCAGGACTGTAACATCCTCACTCATCCTTCAGAGTACAGGTACTGTACTTCCCACCTCCAGGACTGTAACATCCTCACTCATCCTTCAGAGTACAGGCACTGTACTTCCCACCTCCACGACTGTAACATCCTCACTCATCCTTCAGAGTACAGGCACTGTACTTCCCACCTGAGGTGATGAAATATAACAGTAAAGGTTTGAAGACCATCGAAAAATCCATTCCCTTAAAGCACCTAATACAAGTTCTCAAAAAAAAATATTTCTTTTCTAGTTCAAAAACCAATTCAAACCATACTGAAAAATACACCTTTTTGAAAGTTTGAAGCCGATCAGAATAATCATTATCCACTTATTATACAGTAACCAATAACTAAAAAGTCCTCTTTTATAATATGCACCAGCCATTAAAGTTTCAAACCTTCTTTTATGTAGGCTATACCAGTGTTAGTGGTTTGAAACCAGTCGATACAGTCGTTCTCGAGTTCAATATTATAAAATGGTTTGCAACACTGACATGTTAGCAAGACACATTTGCGACACTCAGGTATCTTTCTTGTGGAAACGTTTTGCCAACACAGCAGGCTTCTTCAGTCAAATACACAGATTAATCCCACTCATTGAGGCAGTAAATGATGAGGAGAGGTAGTCAGTCCCTTATTCTTGATATAGGATAATCAGTCTCTTGTACGACACCCAGGTGTTGTACATGTGTCTTATTCATCAGTAAAGACATCCAGATGTTCCACATGTGTCTTATTCATCAGTAAAGACACCCAGGTGTTGTACATGTCTTATTCATCAATAAAAACTCCCAGGTGTTGCACATGTGTCTTATTGTCCTGGAGGGATTAGTACCAAATCTGCACACGAAAATCACTCCCTATGAAAGCAAAAGACTC
Organism: Cherax destructor; assembly: GCA_009830355.1. Classification (NCBI taxonomy): domain Eukaryota; kingdom Metazoa; phylum Arthropoda; class Malacostraca; order Decapoda; family Parastacidae; genus Cherax; species Cherax destructor. The sequence goes on along the minus strand of WNWK01005068.1, from coordinate 41,233 downwards.
GGCAGACGATGCAACATTCCCCTGATGAAAAGCAGGGGTGCCACTAGTACACTGAGAGACAGCACCATAAGTGTCAGGGGCCAAAGACTGTTCAACTGCCTCCCAGCATACATTAGGGGGATTACCAATATACCCATGGATGTCTTCAAGAAGGCACTGGACAGGCACCTAAAGTCAGTACCTGACCAACCGGGCTGTGGTTCGTACGTCAGTTTGCGTGCGGCCAACAGTAACAACCTAGTTGATCAGACCATGATCCACCATGAGGCCTGGTCTCAGACCTGGCAGCGGGAGCGTTGACCCCCGAAACCCTCTCCAGGTAAACTCCAGGTATTCATCAATAAGTCTAGACACCCAGGTGTTGTACATGTGTCTTATTCATCAATAAAGACACCCAGGTGTTGTACATGTGTCTTATTCATCAATAAAGACACCCAGGTGTTGTACATGTCTCTTAGTCATCAATAAAGACACCCAAGTGTTGCACATGTGTCTTATTCATCAATAAAGACACCCAGGTGTTGCACATGTCTCTTATTCATCAATAAAGACACCCAGGTGTTGTACATGTCTCTTATTCATCAATAAATACACCCAGGTGTTGTACATGTGTCTTATTCATCAATAAAGACACCCAGGTGTTGTACATGTCTCTTATTCATCAATGAAGACACCCAAGTGTTGCACATGTGTCTTATTCATCAATAAAGACACCCAGGTGTTGTACATGTGTCTTATTCATCAATAAAGACACCCAGGTGTTGTACATGTGTCTTATTCATCAATAAAGACACCCAGGTGTTGCACATGTGTCTTATTCATCAATAAAGACACCCAGGTGTTGTACATGTGTCTTATTCATCAATAAAGACACCCAAGTGTTGCACATGTCTCTTATTCATCAATAAAGACACCCAGGTGTTGTACATGTCTCTTATTCATCAATAAAGACACCCAGGTGTTGTACATGTGTCTTATTCATCAATAAAGACACCCAGGTGTTGTACATGTGTCTTATTCATCAATAAAGACACCCAAGTGTTGCACATGTCTCTTATTCATCAATAAAGACACCCTAGTGTTGCACATGTCTCTTATTTATCAATAAAGACACCCAGGTGTTGTACATGTCTCTTATTCATCAATAAAGACACCCAGGTTTTGTACATGTCTCTTGTTCATCAATAAAGACACCAAGGTGTTGTACATGTCTCTTATTCATCAATTAAGACACCCAGGTGTTGTACATGTCTCTTGTTCATCAATAAAGACACCCAGGTGTTGCACATGTCTCTTATTCATGAATAAAGACACCCAGGTGTTGTACATGTGTCTTATTCATCAATAAAGACACCCAGGTGTTGTACATGTCTCTTATTATCATCAATAAAGACACCCAGGTGTTGCACATGTGTCGTATTCATTAATAAAGACACCCAGGTGTTGTACATGTGTCTTATTCATCAATAAAGACACCCAGGTGTTGTACATGTGTCTTATTCATCAATAAAGACACCCAGGTGTTGTACATGTCTCTTATTACCATCAATAAAGACACCCAGGTGTTGCACATGTGTCGTATTCATTAATAAAGACACCCAGGTGTTGTACATGTGTCTTATTCATCAATAAAGACACCCAGGTGTTGTAAATGTGTCTTATTCATCAATAAAGACATCCAGGTGTTGCACATGTGTCTTATTCATCAATAAAGACACACATGAACCACTTGAAAAACAATAGTTGCATGAATCATTTTCCACCTAGTTACAGCTCAGCAGAGTTGAAGTTTGAAGCCGATCGGAAGAAGCGTTTTCAAGTTACCGACGAAGACTTTGGAGAAAGAAAAAATTTAGATGATTTAACTGTATTTCCTTTGATGGGATAAACAGAAACTAAGATAATGATGAGAGGAATGAGACTGAGTAAGGATCAGCACACAAACACAGAATAAAGAAGGGAATAAGAGAAGGATGAAAGGGACAAGAAAGAGGAAAGATAAGACAAACACATAAGAAATGAATACGAGAAGATTGAGAGGGATAAGGAACATCACACAAGAAGAGAGTGATGACTGGGGTGTGAAGAACAGAGGAGAGCAAGAAGTGATAAGCTTCACTTCTCTCTCTCTCTCTCTCTCTCTCTCTCTCTCTCTCTCTCTCTCTCTCTCTCTCTCTCTCTCTCTCTCTCTCTCTCTCTCTCTCTCTCTCTCTCTATATATATATATATATATATATATATATGCATTTAATCTCCTGAAAAGGGACGTAGTATTAGCAGCTGTACAAGAACATTTTCCAGGTCTCTTCCCTTTTGTTTCAGCTGGATATAGCAAGGAATCAATGCTCCTGTTTGGAGAGCATGAAATCACATCATCAGAGGGTGTCCAGCAAGGGGACCCTCTCGCACCATTTCTCTTCTGTATAGCAGTTAGGGAAATCACAGTAAGACTGACCAGTGAGCTAAACATCTGGTTCCTGGATGATGGCACACTAGCAGGTACAAAGGAGTCCCTTGTAGATGATCTTACACAGGTGATGACACGGGGACAGGAAATGGGTCTCATCCTGAATCCATCCAAATGTGAAATCATCTCAGTCAATCAACAAGTGATAGATGCAGTGTTATCAAAACTACCAGGAGCAACAGTCATTGCCCCTACTAATAGTGTCTTGCTTGGAGCACCTCTGGGAAGCGAGGCCATTGACACAATTCTCAGGAAGAAACTGGAAGAATTGAGGAGAATGGAACAACGAATAGGCAATCTTGACACCCATGATGCCTTGTACCTCCTCACAAAATGCTTGAGTCTGCCCAGGTTGACATATTTCCTAAGATGTGCTCCTTCATATAATAACCCTATACTGCACGAATATGACAGTATCCTGAGGCAGATCTTTACAAAAGTACTTAACCTTACTCTAGAAGATGGGCAGTGGGACCAAGCTACACTCCCAGTCAGACTAGGAGGCATTGGTGTCCGCAAGTCATCACAGATTGCTCTACCTGCTTTCCTGTCTTCATGCATTGCATCCAGAGCGCTTGTAGCAGCAATTCTCCCTGAACATCTTAGGGACACGATTGGCATCCATGACCAAAAGTTCGTTGATGGAGCCAGGATCTGGGATAACCTAACAGGCTCTGAAACCAGGCCTGCTCCCCCCAACAACTACAAACAGTCGCACTGGGATGGCCCAATAGTAGAGAATATAGCCTCAGCAATGCTTCAGAGTGTGTCAGTGAAGGATAGAGCCCGGCTCCTTGCAGTGAGAGCTCCTCATGCAGGGGACTTTCTTTTGGCTGTTCCCAACTCCAGCCTTGGCACACGCCTCGACCCACAGACCATCCGCATTGGTGTTACCCTTCGACTGGCCGCCCCTATTCTCGCCGAACACAGGTGTATTTGTGGCAGTGAAGCAGCATACCAATTCGGGTACCATGGTCTTGTGTGTCGTAAATCCGAGGGAAAGATTGCAAGACATGAAGAGGTTAATAACATTATCAAGAGGAGCCTCACAACAGCCGGATGCCCAGCAGTAAGGGAACCACCCCAACTATGCAGATCTGATGGCAGCCAAAAGCGTCCAGATGGTATCACCCTTCAAGCCTGGACAGACGGCAAGCAGGTGGTGTGGGACTACACATGTGCATCTACCTTGGCTGATACCTATCTCCAATACACCAGGGAGGAAGGAGGGGCAGCTGCCACCTTCAGGGAGTCCCAGAAGTCGAGAAAATATTGAGAACTTGCCCATCATTATATGTTTGTTCCCATAGGCTCAGAGACCCTTGGCTCATGGGGAAAGAGTGCATCTAAGTTCCTCAAGGAGCTGGGCAAAAGACTCAACAGGGTAACTAGGGATCCCAGGGCAGCTAGTTTTCTGTTACAGCGACTCAGCACTGCTGTTCAGAGGGGTAATGCATGCTGTATTCTGGGCACGCGCACCAGCTCGGAAGAGCTGGATGAGATTTTCGCATTATAATCAGTGACAAAGATGTAACAATATGTACTAGACATGTATCTCTCACCTCGTGTACTGTATATGCCATCTTTATATCAACAATGTATCTCTAAATCTTTTGTACCATATTATGTAATAAAACATACCTATTGGTAAAAAAAAAAAAAAAAAAAGATGGGGTGGTAGGAGAAGTGGAATATTCAAATGGCATCAGGAAGAAATCCAAATATTCTTTCTTGAAGCCTTTATATATATATATATATATATATATATATATATATATATATATATATATATATATATATATATATATATATATATATATATTCTAGCTGTCGTATCTGAGCGCCTCTCAAAGACAGTGATTATGTATGAGAGTGGTAAAGTGTTGAATGATGATGAAAGTTTTTTTTGGGGATTTTTCTTTCTTTTTGGGTCACCCTGCCTCGGTGGTCACCCTGCCTCGGTGGTCACCCTGCCTCGGTGGTCACCCTGCCTCAGTGGTCACCCTGCCTCGGTGGTCACCCTGCCTCGGTGGTCACCCTGCCTCGGTGTTCACCCTGCCTCGGTGGTCACCCTGCCTCGGTGGTCACCCTGCCTCGGTGGTCCCCATGTCTCGGTGGTCACCCTGCCTCGGTGGTCACCCTGCCTCGGTGGTCCCCTGTCTCGGTGGTCCCCCTGTCTCGGTGGTCCCCCTGTCTCGGTGGTCACCCTGTCTCGGTGGGAGACGGCCGACTTGTTGAAATATATATATATATATATATATATATATATATATATATATATATATATATATATATATATATATATATATATATATATATATATATAAGAATGAAATATGAAATTAACTTAAAGGCACCCACACCACCGTTTGTCCTCGGACCAAGAGTAACACACCTAGCTTGGCTGGGTGCTTGGTTCTTTAGGATTATGTGTCCAGTGGGTTAAGGCGTCATGTGATTTTCGCTCACCACGAGGCAGGGCCAACACTACATGGGTTCGAATCCTCGGCTAGTCGCAGTGTTGTTATTGACTCAATACCACTCGTTCGTGGTCACAATAATATATATATATATATATATATATATATATATATATATATATATATATATATATATATATATACCTCTCTCTCTCTTCTTCTTCTCTTCTCTTCTTCTCTTCTTCTCTCTCTCTCTCTCTCTCTCTCTCTCTCTCCTCACACAACCAGGATCTTAACTTACCTAATTTAAATGTATGTCTCGGTCGCTTCTACACTGCATATGTGTATGTTGATGTATACATGTATACCACACGCACACACACACACACACAGTAAGGAATCGTTCAAGATTCTGTACACCGTGTACGTCAGGCCCATACTGGAGTTTGCAGCACCAGTATGGAATCAACCTGGTTAAGCACGTCAGGAAATTAGCGAAAGTGCAAAAGTTTGCAACAAGACTAGTCCCCGGAGCTAAGGGGCACTGATGACTCTGGAGGACAGAAGGGATAGGGGAGACATGAAAACGACATATAAAATTTTGAGATGAATTGACAGAGTGGATAATGACATGATGTTTCAAAGATGGGACATAATAACAAGGGGTCGCAACTGGAAGTTGAACACTCATATTAGTCACAGGGATGTTAGGAAGTATTTCTTCAGCCATAGAGTTGTCAGGAAGTGGAATAGTCAGGAAAGTGATGTAGTGGAGGCAGGATCCATACATAGCTTTAAGAAGAAGTACGATAAAGCTTATGGAGCAGAGAGAGAGAGAGAGAGAGAGAGAGAGAGAGAGAGAGAGAGAGAGAGAGAGAGAGAGAGAGAGAGAGAGAGAGAGAGAGAGAGAGAGAGAGAGAGAGAGAGAGGACCTAGTAGCGACCAGTGAAGAGACGGGGCCAAGAGTTGTGACTCGACCCCTGCAACCACAAACAAGTGAGAACAAATAGGTGAAAACACACACACACACACACACATCTATCTGCGTGCAAGAAAACGCGCACATATCAAAGTACACATGCATACATAAAACACATACACTAAGGAAATCCCATGTACACGCACGACAGCGCATTCTGGTGTACACGCACGACAGCGCATTCTGGTGTACACAAGCGATAATACATCCGGCACAAGGCTAGACTCATAGGGTCGTACACCACGACCTAGATACAGTGTTGTACAAGTCGTACAGAACGACCTGAATATTGTGTACCTCATATCCATCCTGTGGATGCTAGCGCAAGAACATATGGATACACAATAGGCCTAGGAACTAGGCCTCAGAAGGGTTAACAGGAGTACATCTGGATTTATATCTGCAGTTGACTTACTGCTGGAAGCCAATTTATAAAATTTGCTTCACATGTCCCAAGTGAGAGCAAAAACTACCACAAGAGAACGACATTGTCCAAAATGAAACAGAAAACGGTAACAGCCACGTCGGGTAGAAACCATTTCGAGACCGAGTTACAAAATATGATTATAAACATGTAAAATGTTCTTTATTACTGGGAAATGATTAGTTATTACAGGTCCAGATGCTGATTCATTTATGTTTCTCTGTTATCTTTTAAGTTCCTTTAATGGGGTACCGTTAATGGGGTACCGTTTATGGGGCATCTTTCATGGGGCATCGTTTATGGGGGACTGTTTTTAGGGCATCGTTTATGGGGTACCGTTTATGGGGCATCGTTTATGGGGTACCGTTTATGGGGCATCGTTTATGGGGTACTGTTTATGGGGCATCTTTTATGAGGCATTATTTATGGGGCATCGTTTATGGGGCATCGTTTATAGGGCATATAATAAAGATCACTAATTACAGAACGGATAGGGCTCGAACCCAAGGCAGGCAAGTGTTGAAAGTTACAAGCCAGTGTGCTAACCACTGAACCATGCTACCCTTAACAAGATTCATCGAACAAACCTGTGAATTTTAGCACTCCCCTACCATGGGTTCAAACCCCCACCCATTTTGTGATGTTTGTAATCATGTTGAGATGATTCTGTGAGTCATGCTAATTACAGGACTAATAACATAGATATGACAAGGAAAGGTAATAACTGCAAAGCAATTAATAAATAATTGCAGGGTATTTACCATGAGAAAGGGGAATTACCAGAAAGATAAAGACCACACCTTAAAGACCGAAAAGACACAACACCTGACTGGAACAATACACAAAGTACAGCATGTCTGTTCAACCTATGGACAAGACCTGTTTACACTAGTCCAGTGATTTTCAACCAGGGGTAAATTTACCCCTTGGGGGTAAAAAATTACATGGCAAGGGGTAAATATTTTTGAGCAAAACCAGAATAATTTATTTTTTCTGACCTTGTTTTTTTGTCTATGTACTTCACTTGCCAGTAAATATACAACACTACTCCCCTACTTACTACTACGTCTACTGCTACTTCCACTACCAGAATTATCTCTACCACTACTTCCCCACGTCCTTCCTCTCATTATACTGCCCCTGTCCCCCTCTCCTATTTAATAATAATAATAATAATAATAATAATAATAATAATAATAATAATAATAATAATAATATCTTTATTTCTACCAGTACATGTACAAGGTATACAGACCATAGTTGACATCAGTGACATACTACTATATAGAAAGTCCCTTGTTATGCTGAGCATTTCGGGCAGATTAGGTCAGTGTCCCAGGATGCGACTCACACCAGTCGACTAACACCCAGGTACCCATTTTACTGATGGGGAACATAGACAACAGGTGTAAAGAAACACGCCCAATGTTTCTGCCCTGGCTGGGAATCGAACCCAGGCCCTCGCCGGGTGGAAACATTAGGACGTATTTCCTTCAGACACCTGCTGTCCATGTTCACCTAACAGTTAGTAGGTACCTGTATTAGTGGACTGGTGTGGGTGGCATCCTGGGGCTAAAATTAACCTAAGTTGCCCGAAATGCTTTGCATAACAAGGGGCTTTCTGTACAGTATATCGCTGATGTCAGCTATGGTCTGTATAAGTTGTATCGTGTACTTATAGAAATAAAGATTATTATTATTAATATTATTATGAGGGACTGATTACCTCAAAATTGCTTCTTTCACTGTCTACAAGGTTATATTCGCCTGTATTCGACTGAACGACTCTGCTTCGTACGTTAAGCGTAACATAAAGATACCCAAATGTCGAACATGTATCTTATTCATGAAGACCAGACCAACAGAGGCTCAACAACAACACAAACAGACAAGAAGTGACTGGGCAGAACCACAACAATAGAACCAGGCAAAGTCTCTCTCTCTAGGTTCTGAGAACAGATGCAGAGTCACTCAGCAAACCACGACAAACCAACAGATAGCTGGAAAACACCAAATGCTGTCTCACTGCGCAAACTAGAGGATAGAGAACCACCATTAAACCCTAGGCCACTATCACTGACATGTATGCTAAGTAGGTGATGGTAGATTCAGAGAGTGATGTAGTGAATGTAGAATATTATAAGGGAAATCCAGCATGAAATCTATCTACCTGGAGGGCGTTCTGGGGGTCAACGCCCCCGCGGCCCAATCCTTGATCAGGCCTCCCGCTGGATCAGGAACTGATCAACCAGGCTGTTACTGCTGGCCACACGCAATCCAACGAACGAACCACAGCCCGGCTGATCAGGTACTGACTTTAGGTGTCTGTCCAGCTCTCTCTTGAAGACAACCAGGGGTCTACTGGTAAGACAAGGTAAATCCTGTCTCAAAAACATTAGAGTTCTTCGGCAAGATACCAGGAAGAAGGAGGTGTGTGTGGACGCTTTGTACCAGGACTGTACAGGAAACTCAGCCACAACAAGTACAGCATACAGAAATAACAAGAAAAGTGTTCCACTGGATAACAGAATACATTATGGAAAGAAGATGGTTAAGGAAGGTAAGAAAGAATCAGTTTAGCACTGTGAAGGAGGGTGGGGATATGTGCAGTGTGTAGGGGCATTTGAACTAGTATCGACTTTGACAAGACAGTGATGGAGTGAATGATGGTGAAAGTGTTTCTTTTTCGGGCCACCCTACGTTAGTGGGAGACGGCCAGTTAAAAAATATAAAAATAAGAAAATCACAAGTATAGCATTAGTTCTGTAACCAAAAACAGTTAATGGATGAAAACCAACATGCAAATCTCTTCTCTCTCTCACTGTAGCGCACTTACCTCAGACACTGAAGTCCGTGGTTCGATCCCTGGTACGGGTGGAAACATTAGAACGTGTTTCCTTAACATACCTGCTGTCCCTGTTCACCTAGCAGTAAGTAGGTACCTGGGTGTTAGTGGACTTGTGTAGGTCGCATCCTGGGTACAAAATTAACCTAAATTACGGGAAATGGTCAGCATAACCAGAGACTTTCTATATAGCAATATGTCACTGATGTCAGCTATGGTCTGTATAAGTTGCATCATATACTAAGAAATAAAGATTATTATTTTTATTATTGTTATTAATGTTCTCTCTTTTACGTTTCCGTCAATACAAGGAAATTACAACAGGATAAACAAAGTTGGTGTTTTTAAAAGGAATAGATATACGTGATCTTAGGATCACCACAACTCACTAACATAAGTCACTTGCTTAGAACTCACATTAACGTTATCTTTGTCCCTTTATATTTACCCAAAACATTTTTCTCTATACCCAGTCCCAACCCAGTCCTTCCATTCCTCATTTTGTAACATATATCTTATACGTAACAAACAAGTAACATCACAAGCTACGAAAATACAAGTCACAGTAACATGAATCACTTCAGAAAGAAAGTTAAAGAGAAAGGGGAACCTAATTAATGAAGCTACAAAAAGGTACAGAATTCGCTGATTCGTGTTCCATACATAAAGCAGATTCGTCTGTTAAGACACAAGTGCAACAGTTAGGAGTTTTTATTCAGAAACGTTTCGCCTACACAGTAGGCTTCTTCAGTCAAAAACAGAGGCAACAGAAACTGGAGGGGGGGGGGGGGTGATGACGATGTGATCAGTCCATCACCCTGGAAGACGTAGTTTTGAGGTGGTCAGTCCCTCAGCCTGGAGAAAGAGTTATTTTCCATAGTGTGGACAATGTTCCAAACTATGGAGCAGGGTGGCCCAAAAAAGAAGAAACACCTTCATCATTACTCACTCCATCACTGTCTTTAGAGAGAAGCGCCAATATTAGTGAGGAAAGGTATGACCAGAGCTCTGGTAAGATGGGGAAGGAAGAAGGATGGGCTAAAATGGAAATATGGAAAAGAGTGGATGGAATAATAAAGGTAAGTGGTATAACCATTTTTTTTGCAAGTGTGTGTGTGTGTACTCACCTTTTTGTGGTTGCAGGGGTCAATTCATAGCTCCTGGCCCCGTGTGTGTGTGTACTCACCTATTTGTACTCACCTATTTGTGGTTGCAGGGGTCGATTCATAGATCCTGGCCCCGCCTCTTCACTGATTGCTACTAGGTCATCTCTCTCCCTGCTCCATGAGCTTTATCAAACCTCGTCTTAAAACTATGTATGGTTCCTGCCTCCACTACGTCACTTTCTAGGCTATTCCACTTCCTGACAACTCTATGACTGAAGAAATACTTCCTAACATCCCTTTGACTCATAGGAGTCTTCAACTTCCAACTGTGACCCCTTGTTTCTGTGTCCCCTCTCTGGAACATCTTGTCTCTGTCCACCTTATCTATTCCTCGCAGTATTTTATATGTCGTTATCATGTCTTCCCTAACCCTCCTGTCCTCTAGTGTCGTCAGGCCGATTTCCCTTAACCTTTCTTCGTAGGACAATCCCCTTAGCTCTGGTACTAGTCTTGTTGCAAACCTCTGCACTTTCTCTAATTTCCTGACGTGCTTGACCAGGTGTGGGTTCCAAACTGGTGGTGCATACTCCAGTATGGGCCTGACGTATATGGTGTACAGACTACAGAGTCTTGAACGATTCCTTAGTGAGGTATTGGAACGCTATTCTAAGGTTTGCCAGCCGCCCGTATGCTGCAGCAGTTATCTGATTGATGTGTGGCTCAGGAGATGTGCTCGGTATTATACTCACCCCAAGATCTTTTTTTTTGATTGAGGTTTGCAGTGTTTGGCCACCTAGATTATACTCTGTCTGCGTTCTTCTTTGCCCTTCCCCAATCTTCATGTGTGTGTGTGTGTGTGTGTGTGTGCAGTTTTATTCAATACATAAAATTCATAGGATGGGGTATACCACACTACTCATCGACTGCACACAGTTATACCAGCTGTATATCTGTATGTTGCTGAGTTGGAAGGAGGTATACTTTTTGCAATTGCATTTTCTTTTTTTTTGCACGCAAGAGGGCGGTTGCAGGGCGCTTGCTGCAGATGTCGGTTGCAGGGCACTCGATGGAGGTTGGCTGCTTTCCTGGAGTTGTTGGTCGGCTGAGCCATTTCCAAGGTGGTGTCCTGCCATAGGATGTTTTCAGATGTTACAAGGTTAGTTGTAAGGTGTAATTTGTTTACAGTAAAGTGTCCATAAATTGGGGTAGTTTCATCCTTGTTGGACATAGAATGGTTCTGGTTGTACCCATTCTTATATATCTTCAGGGAGATCACACAGCATTATTGATCTCGGGAAGTTCTTGTGGATGAAGCATCAGTTCAAAACAGCAAATATCCCCACCCTTCCTTCAGAATGTATGCACTGCACTTCCCAACTCCAGGACTCAAGTCCAGCTAACCGGTTTACCTGACTCTTTTCATAAATGGTACCTTGCTCACACTCCAACAGCACGTCATCATGAAAACCACTTGCTTCCACTCACTCCTAACACGATCACACACACTTGCTGGAAATCTAAACCCCTCGCACACAAAATCTTCTTTACCAACTCCGTCCAACCTTTCCTAGAAAGGCCCCTACTCCGCCTTCCTTCCACTATAGACTTACTTGCCGTCCAAGTCATCCTATTTTGTTCCATCCTCTCTAAATGACCGAACCACCTCAACAACCCCTCTTTAGCCCTCTGAATAATACTCTTAGTAATTCAGCACCTCCTAATTTCCAAGCTACGAATTATCTGCATAATATTCACACCACACATTGCCCTCAGACATGACATCTCCACTGCCTCCAGCCTTCTCCTCTTTGCAACATTCACCACCCATGCCTCATACCCAGTACCACTGTACTCTTATACATTCCCCTCTTTGCTTCCATGGATAAAGTTCTTTGTCTCCACAGACTCCTCAGTGCTCCCATCACCTTTTTTCCCCTCGGTCAATTCTATGATTCACCTCGTCTTTCAAAGACCCATCTACTGACAAATCCACTCCAAATATCTGAACACATTCACATCTTCCATACTCCTTCCCTCCAATCTGATATCCAATCTTTCAATACTTTCCTATATTCACTTTTAATTTCCTTCTTTTACATACCTTTCCAAACTCATCCACCAACCTCTGCAACTTCTCTTCAGAATCTCCCAAAAGCACAGTGTCATCAGCAAAGAGCAACTGTGACAACTCCCACTTTGTGTTAGATTCTTTATCTTTTAATCCCACACTTCTCCTACAACACACACACACACACACACACACATATATATTTATATATATATATATATATATATATATATATATATATATATATATATATATATATATATATATAAGTGCTTTATTAATAGACAGAATACATTGACAGAAAACACAAACATAAACACATTGGTACAATATATCAAAGATTATGAATCTCCTTCAAAGCCGGACGCGAGCCCAGTATGCAGCATGCATTTCCCCTCTGGATAGCTACGCTGAGGCGCTGAAACATGAAAGTGGCTGCCCTTGGGTCCCTGGTGGTCTCGATGAGTCTGGAACCCAGTTCTTTAAGGAAACGTGTTGCATTTTTTTCCCATGATCCCAAGGTCTCTGATCCTACTGGGACAAATTGATACTGTTGGCTTATGCCCCTGTACTTGCCAATTTTGTACTCCTCCCTGTGATCAGCAGCTCCTCCCTGTCGCCCGACACTGTAAAGGATGTAGGTGTCAGTCAGTGTCGATACACAGGTATATTCATATGCTAAGAGCTTGCCATTCTTCCAAGGATAGATGGTGATCCCGTCGGGCGGTTTGCTGGGTTGTGGGTATATATACATATATATATATATATATATATATATATATATATATATATATATATATATATATATATATATATATATATATATCAACAAACACTGATCTTGGCGACGAGACTCGACCTGAACCTCATGACAAGGTACGCAGTGCTTTACCGACGTACCACACTGGTCAATACCTTGGCATCCAGCTTTCGCTAGCGTTATTCCAAGGCAGCCAGCTTTCAGGCAGGAAGGCTTACAGCTTTCATCTCATCCCTGCATGCATCGACACAACTAGAGATTTTACAATGCTAGGAATTCGAAGAGCAGGCGAAATATTCACAAACACTGATCTCTGGCCGACGGAGACTGGTATTGACCAGTGTGGTACGGTCGGTAAAGCACTGCGTACCTTGTCATGAGGTTCGTAGGTTCGAGTCTCCGTCGGCCAGAGATCAGTGTTTGTGAATATTTCGCCTGCTCTTGCGAATTCCTAGCATGTAAAAATCTCTAGTTGTGTCGATGCATGCAGGGATGAGATGAAAGCTGTAAGCCTTCCTGCCTGAAAGCTGGCTGCCTGGAATAACGTCTAGCAAAGCTGGATGCCAAGGTATTGACCAGTGTGGTACGTCGGTAAGCACTGCGTACCTTGTCATGAGGTTCGTAGGTTCGAGTCTCCGTCGGCCAGAGATCAGTGTTTGTGAATATTTCGCCTGCTCTTGCGAATTCCTAGCATATATATATATATATATATATATATATATATATATATATATATATATATATATATATATATATATATAAAAAAAAAAACTATACTGGTGTTTGTACCATATATAAAGGGAGGGTAATATTAGTGCCAGAATGTCACAGTTATGGTTGTAAAGGTTGAAGGTCAAACTATATTGTGAAAATGAAAGCTGGTGGTGGTGCTACACTGGTGGTGAAGGATGGTGGTGCTACACTGGTGAAGGATGGTGGTGGTGCTACACTGGTGGTGAAGGATGGTGGTGGTGCTACACTGGTGGTGAAGGATGGTGGTGGTGCTACACTGGTGAAGGATGGTGGTGGTGCTACACTGGTAGTGAAGGATGGTGGTGGTGCTACACTGGTAGTGAAGGATGGTGGTGGTGCCACACTGGTAGTGAAGGATGGTGGTGGTGCAACACTGGTCAAGGCTGGTGGTGGTGGTGCAACACTGGTCAAGGCTGGTGATGGTGGTGCATCACTGGTCAAGGCTAGTGGTGGTGGTGCATCACTGGTCAAGGCTGGTGGTGGTGCAACACAGATGGTGGTGAAGGGAGTTTTATCCAGGTACACTTCATTACACACCTGGCTCCATAACCGGACAAACTCCAGGAAAACTAAAAAGTAAACATGGACTGACGCCGGTGATTTACCACACAACTGACTCTTGTGTAACCTCAGTACCTTGAGGAATGTATCTCCCAGGACTTCCTCCCTCTCTCTCTCTCTCTCTGTATCTATTTCTCCCTTCTCTCTCTCTCTCTCTCTATTTACACAAGGGTTTTACACAAGGGTTTTACACAAGGGTTCGTACCGTTATTTACAAGCTAAGAGCTATTATCAACATGTCTCTCTCTCTCGGCACACACTGGTACTTTTTAGGCCGGGTCACCACTTGGAGAAGACCCGGGCCGGACATACCGGCGAACCTACAAGAAGAAGGTACTTTTAACGCAATCATAAAACGAATGGGTATTGATGTATATTGTTATTAGTCTATGTGGGTATTGTTCTATGTGGGTGCTGGTCTATGCGGTTATTGGACTATGTGTTTATTGGTCTATGCGGTTGTGTTTGACCTCGTCTTCTCCGTCTGGTATCTTAACCGGGAATCTTGGAAGCTGAACACAAAAGGCTGTAGACTAGCTCCGTTTATCTGAAGAATGAGTTCACAGGCTGTCGCAGATAGAAGGTAGGCCAGGAGCCACTCCAAAGGTCACGACTTGGTTGAAGGTCCGGTGCAGGCAGAGTGAGGGCGAGGGTAGGTGCAGGCAGAGTGAGGGCGAGAGTAGGTGCAGGCAGAGGGCGAGGGTAGGTGCAGGCAGAGTGAGGGCGAGGGTAGGTGCAGGCAGAGTGAGGGCGAGGGTAGGTGCAGGCAGAGTGAGGGCGAGAGTAGGTGCAGGCAGAGGGCGAGGGTAGGTGCAGGCAGAGTGAGGGCGAGGGTAGGTGCAGGCAGAGTGAGGGCGAGAGTAGGTGCAGGCAGAGGGCGAGGGTAGGTGCAGGCAGAGTGAGGGCGAGGGTAGGTGCAGGCAGAGTGAGGGCGAGGGTAGGTGCAGGCAGAGTGAGGGCGAGGGTAGGTGCGAGAGGCGAGGAGGCAGAGTGAGGGCGAGGGTAGGTGCAGGCAGAGTGAGGGCGAGGGT
The DNA here is from genome assembly GCA_009830355.1 of Cherax destructor. NCBI lineage: Eukaryota > Metazoa > Arthropoda > Malacostraca > Decapoda > Parastacidae > Cherax > Cherax destructor. The sequence goes on along the minus strand of WNWK01005068.1, from coordinate 25,819 downwards.
AGGTGCAGGCAGAGTGAGGGCGAGGGTAGGTGCAGGCAGAGTGAGGGCGAGGGTAGGTGCAGGCAGAGTGAGGGCGAGGGTAGGTGCAGGCAGAGTGAGGGCGAGGGTAGGTGCAGGCAGAGTGAGGGCGAGGATAGGTGCAGGCAGAGTGAGGGCGAGGGTAGGTGCAGGCAGAGTGAGGGCGAGGGTAGGCCGTGAGGATACACCTATGGCCTGCCATCTACCGGTCACTCGCGAAACTAGGCCTAGCCCAGTAACTCACTCTAGTTGGGGGTATATGAAACAGGCGGGTAGACCTACTGTTTACATTTTGTAGATGAATGGTTCAGAGAACCGACAAGTTGATAAATTAGACACATATGCAACACTTGGGTATCTTTATTGAGGAAACGTTTCGCCACACAGTGGCTTCATCAGTCCATACAAAGGAGAAAGGTGAAGAACAGGAGGAGTTTGAGGTAATCAGTCCCTCAACCTTGAGTCGATGTAGTCAGTCCATCAATCTTGATAAGAATACAGCATATGAGCTAGGAAGCAGCTTATATACCGTAGGCAGGAGAGGTGCAGAAGTCGTAGGTGGTGTCACATTTGTCCAATGTGGAAGTAGGTCGTGCCCAAGGGTTGGGCAAGTGAAGAATTCCCTGTATTAAGATCCCAAGATGTTGCGAAACGTTTCTTCAATAAAGATACCCAAGTGTTGCATATGTGTCTAAATTGTTTACATTTTGTCTATGTGGTTATTGGTCTATACGGTTAGTGGTCTATATGATCATTGGTCAATGTGGTCATTGGTTTATGTGGGTACTGGTCAATGTTTTTTTCCAAGTCCAGTCTAGTTGACGTTATATAAAAAATTTTGAAGATGTTGATAAGATTTTGGATCTCGTTCATAAACAAGAAAATTCATTCGGATTGTCAATCTCGAGTCTGATTAACGACTCACTAAATGCAGGATAATACTGAGACTTCATTATCTCTTTGCTGTCAACACTGTAAGTCAACACTGTAAGTCAACACTGTAAGTCCTCATGTTGTTTAAGCAAGAGCAAAATACTGGATGTGCTTTTTGCTTTGTTTTTGGCATATGAAAAGAAATACGTGGAATTTGTTTCAATTTTATTAATGACTTTTAGCTCCTGTCTCTCCTGGACCCTGTAAGATTAATTTAAGTTCAATATTTGTTATTTCCCTATTCAGTGTTTCTTTATACTTCGTGGCCTGGTGGCTAAAGCTATCGCTTCACACGGCGAGCGTCTGGATTCGATTCCCAGCGAGGGTAGAAACATTGAGCGTGTTTCTTTACACCGGTTGTGTATGTTCACCCATCAGTAAAATGAGAACCTGGGTGTTAGTGGACTGGTGTGGGTCGCATCCTGGGACAAAACTGACCTAATTTGCGGGAAATGCTCAGCATAACAAGTGGCTTTCTATATAGTAGTATGTCATTCATGTCAGCTATGGTCTGTATACCTTGTACATGTACTGGTAGAAATAAAGATATTATTATTATTATTATTATTATTATTATTATTATTATTATTATTATTATTATTATTATTATTATTATTATTATTATTATTATTATTATGCATTTCAGACAGTCTAGCACCCTTGAGAACATCTGTGATTCTTCGTCTTTGCCTGTAGAGGGAGCATTTCTCTCTTCTAGTTTACATCTTCATTTTTTTTCTTAGGGGAATGTGCACTGACCATACTTCAACTGCCACAGAGTTGATCCTTTGTAGGATAATACAATAGCACAATTATACTCATACGGATAATTATAGGATAATACAACAGCACTATTATACCCATACAGATAATCATTATTAAATACAATATTAGTTTTAGGAAGTGGTACGCAGCTTCACAGGTGAACAATTTGAGAACAATGGTTCTCTCTGTGACATTTTTTTGTTCTCTGCTATAACAATAGAAATACATTTGGCGACCTTGTACAAAGGTTCGACTCTTTTAACTTCTGCTTTATCTGTTCAAACTGCTGTTATTACCACCGTCATTCTCTTTCCCACTTCGAAACTCAACACTAACTCTTTTTTGGGGGGGCTGAAGCAGATATGTGGTGTTCCGCAGCTTGGTTGGTAGCACATTTAGCTCCCTCGTTCAGTGTCCGTAGTTCGATCCCCGGGACGGGTGGAAACATTGAGGAGTGTTTCTTTAAGACACTTGCTGTATCTGTTCAACTAGCGGTAAGTAGGCACCTGGGTGTTAGTCACCTTACACCTGCTGTCACTGTTCACCTAGCAGTAAGTAGGTACCTGGGTGTTAGTCAACTTACACCTGCTGTCACTGTTCACCTAGCAGTAAGTAGGTACCTGGGTGTTAGTCACCTTACACCTACTGTCACTGTTCACCTAGCAGTATCTAGGTACCTGGGTATTAGTGGACTGGTGTGAGTGGCATCCTGGGAGACAAAATTAACCCAAGTTGTGGGAAATGCTCTACATAACAAGGGGCTTTCTATATAGTAGTATGTCATTGACGTCAGCTATGGTCTGAATAAGTTGCATCATATACTTTTAGAAATAAAGATTATTATTAATTGTAACACCTGGCTATCTTTAATTGACAAGGGAGTTTTCAGTCCAATTCACTGACTAAATAATTAAGAAAATAGATGGAGTGGATAAGTAATTTGAGGAGATTACTCCCGTAGCCTTGAAAAATCTGACGAATCATTCCTTTTGCCGCTTGAAATTTGATTATTTCTTTTTTATAATAATAATAATAATAATAATATCTTTATTTCTACAAGTACATGTACAAGGTATTCAGATCATAGCTGACATCAATGACATACTACTATATAGAAAGCCGCTTGTTATGCTGAGCATTTCCCGCAAATTAGGTCAGTTTTGTTCCCAGGATGCCACCCACACCAGTCCACTAACACCCAGGTACCTACTTATTCCTAGGTGAACATGGACAGCAGGTGTCTTAAGGAAACACGTCCTAATATTTCCCCCCTTAGTGCGCTACCAACCGAGCTATGGGACACCCCTACAACATTATTAATAAACAAAAAATTAGACACATGTGCAACATCTGGGTATCTTTATTTGTAGACGTTTCGCCCTCCAGTGTGACTTTATCAGTACACTGTTTAGTGTTATTCAACTTATTAACAAATATAACCCACCGTGTGGTCTAGTCTAGTCTTAAAACTGGGTCGTCCAATTTCCTGGGCCACACGGGTGACGTCAACACACACTATTGTCTATTGTCTACAAACATACCTTGTTTACCTTGCCTGCACGCTTGTTACATTGTTTACCTTGTCACGCTTGTTACATTGTTAGTGAGGAGAGAGTAACCTCCCTGTTTACTGACGTGGTCATGTATATGAGTTGATACTTCATTTTCTCGTTAGTTTAGTGACACCAGTGGTTGCATCCATGAGGCCTACATCTGGATTACACGAAAACATTAAAAGAGCACAGAAGTAGGCCTACTGGCCCAAGTAGCAAGAAGGCATATAACTGCCAACAATTTAAGGGGAAATGGACACAAATACATTCGTAAATTCAATGATACATATTTTTTCCGCTATGTTCATTACGATTTTAACAGATTTATGGAAAAAATAACTCTGCTTATTCGATGAGGGACTGATACCCTCAGCATTACCTGTTCACTTATATTAAGGATGGAGATAAAAGGTATAAAACACTGACACGATGGAAAAATAAACACAGTATGTGATTATTGACAACGTTTCGCCCACACGTTGGACTTTACCAAGTCCAACTCAGATCCAACATATCAAACATTCTCAGCGGTGAGTATTAAAATGGTATACAATACGGACAGGTTGGTAGGTAAGACACATAGGTAACAGTTAAGCAACTTTATTCCGAAACAATTTGCCTACACAGTAGGCTTCTTCAGTCGAGTACACTGTCACTTGATCTTCACATTGTTTCAGACTATGGAACAGAACTCTTCTCCAGGCTGAGGGACTGACCACCTCAAATCTACGTCTTCAAGGGTGATGGACTGATTACATCGTCTTCACATCTCTACTGCTCCTGCCTACTTTCTGTACTCGACTGAAGAAGCCTACTGTGTAGGCAAAACGTTTCGGAATAAAGTTGCCTAACTGATGCCTATGTGTCTTGCCTACCAATGAAGACACTCAGAGACCAACAATTCAATGTATCTCCTTCAAGTTGATAAATTAGACACATATGTAACACTTGGGTATCTATGGACTGATGAAGCCACTGTGTGGCGAAACGTTTCCTCAGTAAAGATACCCAAGTGTTGCATATGTGTCTAATTTATCAACTTGTCGGTTCTCTGAACCATTCATCAACGTATCTCCTTCACTTTTCCTGCTGGCGAAACGTTCTGTTTTTGTTGAACGGTTACATAAGAATATAAGAATAGAGGAACACTGCAGAAGGCCTACTGGCCCATACAAGGCAGGTCCTTATCAAAACCACCACTACCTAAGAATTTACTCCTGTACTCACGACACTAATCAAACCCAGCCCCTCCCACTCATATATTTGTCCAATCTCTTTTTAAAGCCACCCAAGGCCTCTATCACCCTAATCGGAAGATTGTTCCACGCATCTACAACTCTGTTCGAAAACCAGTACTTGCCTATGTCCTTTCTAAATCTAAATTTATCCAATTTAAATCCGTTATTTCTCGTTCTTACTTGGTTCGATATCCTCGGTATTTTATTAATATCTCCTTTGTTTATGCCCATCATCCACTTGTACACCTCGATGATATCTCCCTCCGAAGTGAGTAAGAGTCAGGTGGAGAATGCTGGTCAGGTGGAGAAAGCTGCATGTGAGTCTTAAAAAGAGGTGATAGTTAAAACATAGTGTGACTTAAAGACCTGCAGTGTACCATTCTTGAGTTCTAGGTGGGATAGCTGAAAGTTTCTGGCATAGGTTCAGCATGTTGTAGAAGCCGTTGTTCTGGTTGAAGTTGTTAATACAGATGATGATGATTCTAGGATTCTTCGGTATGCGTTGTCTTCTCTGGCGATGAGTCTTGCGTTTCGTAGTTGATTAAATGGTTGTGTATTTGGTGTTGAACACAGGCATTCTGAGTCGTCGATCTGCTACGGTTCGAATGCGTTTGTAGTCTCAGTTTGCCAACGTAATTGCTGCAGCCATTCAGGGATTGTGATACCCTGCCGTGGATTGAAGCTTCAATCCACGGCAGGGGTATACACAATCCCTTGTAAGGCTGCAGCAAATTATATACGTGGCGAAACATCCAGAGACCACAAACACGCATTTCAGAACCCAGTACGCAGGCAGATCTGACGACTCAAGAAATGCCTGTGTTCAACACCGAATTCACAACCATTTAATTCACTACAGAAACGCAAGACTCATCGCCAGAGAAGACAACACGCAATACCGAAGAATCCTAGAATCATCACTCATCTGTATATCCAACAACTTCAACCAGAACAACGGCTTCTACAACATAGCTGAACCTATTGCCAAGAAACTTCTTCAACGCTATCCCACCTAGAACTCAAGAATGTACACTGCAGGTCCTTAAGTCACACTATGTTTTTAACTATCACACTACTTTTTAAGACTCACATGCAGCTTTCTCCACCCAGCATTCTCCACCTGACTGTACCCTATATATATCTCCATGTTGCTTATTTTCCAGGTAGATCTGTCTGTGACTCGATAAAGCCCACTGCGTGGGCGAAACGTTGTCAATAAAGGATCACATTATACTGCTTATGTGTTTATTTTTCCATATCTCCCCTCATTCTACGTCTCTCCAGAGAGTGGAGATTCAACGCTCTAAGTCTATCTTCATACGGGAGATTTCTTATACTGTAAATCATTTTAGTCATTCTTCTTTGTATGTTTTCCAATGAATCTATATCCATCCTGTAGTAAGGAGACCAAAACTGAGCTATAAATTAGACACATATGCAACATTTGGGTATCTTTATTGAGGAAACGTTTCGCCACACAGTGGCTTCATCAGTCTAATATAAAGTAGAAAGGTGTAAGGAGAGTAGGAGTTTATGCATAATCCAAATGAGGTTCTATCCAGGAACAAAACACTTGTCATTCACGACACATAGAACCAGAACTTTTCGCTCATGTCTCACCCTCCTGGAACTGTTATTATTACCATCACTCAACGACCCACTGTCCCATTAAAGACAAGAAATTATGTTCCAACTGCGGAAAAGGTGTATTCAAGTTTTGTCGCCACTGGAGGGCGAAACGTCTACAATAAAGATACCCAGGTGTTGCACATGTGTCTAATTTCCATCATGCGGAAAAGGTCACGATTTCGAAGCCTGTTGCACCAATGCCACTCCAACCTGCCACAACTGCCAGGGCACTCATCGTACCCTTGCAGCCAAATGCCCACTAAGGAAGGAAGTGCTGACTAAGAAAATCAAAGAAGCTAAGAAGATCAGCCCCAAATCGCCGACATACGCCGCCATAACAAAACTACAATCTAATACCAAGAAAATTCATCAAACTAAACAACAGCCATCTCTACCCAGCACCTCCCTCTCTCCTCTTCCCTCCAAGGTGTTGTATTGCATGGTGCATGCGCACCTTGCATCCTCCAAGGTGCTGTATTGCATGGTGTATGCGCACCTTGCGAATGCAACCAACCCAGGCACTTTCAACACGACCATCAATGAACTATTCCGACTTAACAATATGGCTGCCTTCGTCTTCCCTGACTCCACACCTTCAGATTACATCCTCAGGATTCTTCCTAACGTCGTTAACTTCTCCACTCCTGCTGAGCTGTCTCCTACTGCCCAAGTAACTGTTCCTGCACCTTCCACAACATCCGCCACCACTGCCTCCCAACCTGATGTTGCACCACCAGTACACCTCTCCACTGCTCCTGTCACCCTCAGTCACCTGCTAGCACCTGGGTAGACTCGTCTACTGAATACACGTCAGAAGAAGATATTGAGGACTCTAGCACACGGTGACACCTTGACCTGCACTGAACTCTACAAAGACCTCGGTGCAGAAACTGTCAAGTTTTCCTGCTAACAACCTCTTCACTTCACACTCACTCAAGTTCTGGAATTCCTCAAGCCTCTACGATTCACCTTTGGAAACAAGACAAAATTTTACCACCTCTCTAGGAGCAGCTTCAACAAATTTGAGAATGGCTCTCCTACAAACCTGCCACTTTAATCACGCCAAATAACACCACCAGTATGCTGCCCTCTGATGATCTTACCTGCCTGCCCTGCCTGCCCTGCCCTGCCCTGCCCTGCCCTGCCCTGCCCTGCCCTGCCCTGCCACGTAATCTGCTGCCAGCTTGTCAAGTTTGAAGACCTCCAACCTCCACAAGACCATCGCAACTGAGCCTTCTCTTCCTGATTCTTAAGTTTGTCCCACGGTCGCCTAGCGACTGTGGACACTCCTCTCCAACGTTATTCTTCTGTCCCATCTTCCCAGCTCACCCCACATGGGGTCTCACCTAAACTTTCTTAGTCTTTTCTTGGTACACAGATTGACTGATTAAAGCCAAATTAATCCCCGGACTCTGATGAACTTTTTTTCAAGGGGTTCTTAAGGAGTACAAAATGGAACCTCTGTATTTTCAGTCCCTATTAAAGATAACTGTGAGAGAGGAAAAAATCATGCAGTTGTTGATAATATTGTGTGCGTGTGTGTGTACGACTGGTGTTAGTGGGGGCTGTTTGCGTGTGTGTACGACTGGTGGTAGTGGTGGCTGTTTGCGTGTGTGTACGACTGGTGGTAGTGGGGGCTGTTTGCGTGTGTGTACGACTGGTGGTAGTGGGGGCTGTTTGCGTGTGTGTACGACTGGTGGTAGTGGGGCTGTTTGCGTGTGTGTACGACTGGTGGTAGTGGGGCTGTTTGCGTGTGTGTACGACTGGTGGTAGTGGGGGCTGTTTGCGTGTGTGTACGACTGGTGGTAGTGGTGGCTGTTTGCTGTGTGTACGACTGGTGGTAGTGGGGGCTGTTTGCGTGTGTGTACGACTGGTGGTAGTGGGGGCTGTTTGCGTGTGTGTGTACGACTGGTGGTAGTGGGGGCTGTTTGCGTGTGTGTACGACTGGTGGTAGTGGGGGCTGTTTCGTGTGTGTGTACGACTGGTGGTAGTGGGGGCTGTTTTCGTGTGTGTACGACTGGTTGTAGTGGGGGCTGTTTGCGTGTGTGTATACGACTGGTGGTAGTGGGGGCTGTTTGCGTGTGTGTGTACGACTGGTGGTAGTGGGGGCTGTTTGCGTGTGTGTACGACTGGTGGTAGTGGGGGCTGTTTGCGTGTGTGTACGACTGGTGGTAGTGGGGGCTGTTTGCGTGTGTGTACGACTGGTGGTAGTGGGGGCTGTTTGCTGTGTGTACGACTGGTGGGAGTGGGGCTGTTTGCGTGTGTGTACGACTGGTGGTAGTGGGGGCTGTTTGCTGTGTGTACGACTGGTGGGAGTGGGGGCTGTTTGCGTGTGTGTACGACTGGTGGTAGTGGGGGCTGTTTGCGTGTGCTGAAGTGCTTGTTACGGAGGAATGCCGTCACCAGCGCCGCCTACCTGCCTCTCACTGGCAGGTAATGAACAACACAATGGCACAACACCGTGACTGGTACAATACACAAATAACCAGCACATAGGTGAGAGAAACATAAGTGAGAGAAACATAGGTGAGAGAAACATAGGTGAGAGAAACATAGGTGAGAGAAACATAGGTGAGAGAAACATAGGTGAAGCATGGAAACTGTGGAGAAACTAGGTGAGAGAACTTACATTCGAAGTAACTCTACAGTTGAGACCATTAACTAGTAAGTTAACACTTAAATAACAGTTAATAAATTAACTAGTACAGTGTTAACATATTAAATAGTCACAGTGTTAACACCATGTAACTAGTCACAGTGTTAACATTATTAAATAGTCACAGTGTTAATACCATTAACTAGTCACAGTGTTAACATTATTAAATAGTCACAGTGTTAATACCATTAACTAGTCACAGTGTTAACATTATTAAATAGTCACAGTGTTAATACCATTAACTAGTCACAGTGTTAACATTATTAAATAGTCACAGTGTTAATACCATTAACTAGTCACAGTGATAACACTATTAATAGTCACAGTGTTAACCATTAACTAGTCACAGTGTTAACATTATTAAATAGTCACAGTGTTAATACCATTAACTAGTCACAGTGTTAACACCATTAACTAGTCACAGTATTAACAACATTAACTAGTCACAGTGTTAACACCATTAACTAGTCACAGTGTTAACACCATTAACTAGTCACAGTGTTAACACCATTAACTAGTCACAGTATTAACAACATTAACTAGTCACAGTGATAACACCATTAATAGTCACAGTGTTAACACCATTAACTAGTCACAGTATTAACACCATTAACTAGTCACAGTGTTAACACCATTAACTAGTCACAGTATTAACACCATTAACTAGTCACAGTGTTAACACCATTAACTAGTCACAGTTTAACACCATAACTAGTCACAGTGTTAACACCATTAACTAGTCACAGTGTTAACACATTAACTAGTCACAGTGTTAACACCATTAACTAGTCACAGTGTTAACACCATTAACTAGTCACAGTGTTAACACCATTAACTAGTCACAGTGTTAACACCATTAACTAGTCACAGTATTAACACCATTAACTAGTCACAGTGTTAACACCATTAACTAGTCACAGTGTTAACACCATTAACTAGTCACAGTGTTAACACCATTAACTAGTCACAGTGTTAACACCATTAACTAGTCACAGTGTTAACACCATTAACTAGTCACAGTGTTAACACCATTAACTAGTCACAGTATTAACACCATTAACTAGTCACAGTGTTAACACCATTAACTAGTCACAGTGTTAACACTATTAACTAGTCACAGTGTTAACACTATTAACTAGTCACAGTGTTAACACCATTAACTAGTCACAGTGTTAACACTATTAACTAGTCACAGTGTTAACACCATTAACTAGTCACAGTGTTAACACTATTAACTAGTCACAGTGTTAACTCTATTAACTAGTCACAGTGTTAACACTATTATAACTAGTGTTACACATTAATGTCAAGTTAACACTATTAACTAGTCACAGTGTTAACACTATTAACTAGTAACAGTGTTAACATCCATTGTAACTTATGTCACAGCGTTAACATTATTAACTAGTCACAGTGTTAACCCTATTAACTAGTCACAGTGTTAACACTAATAACTAGTCACAGTGTTAACACCATTAACTTGTCACAGTGTTAACACTATTAACTAGTCACAGTGTTAGCACTATTAACTAGTCACAGTGTTAACACCATTAACTAGTCACAGTGTTAACACTATTAACTAGTCACAGTGTTAACACCATTAACTAGTCACAGTGTTAACACCATTAACTAGTCACAGTGTTAACACTATTAACTAGTCACAGTGTTAACACCATTAACTAGTCACAGTGTTAACACTATTAACTAGTCACAGTGTTAACACCTTTAACTAGTCACAGTGTTAACACTATTAACTAGTCACAGTGTTAACACCATTAACTAGTCACAGTGTTAACACCATTAACTAGTCACAGTGTTAACACCATTAACTAGTCACAGTGTTAACACTATTAACTAGTCACAGTGTTAACACTATTAACTAGTCACAGTGTTAACTAGTCACAGTGTTAACACCTTAAGATCCGAGTATAAGTGCTTCAGTGAGCGTTGGAGTTCTACATAAAATCTGGTAGAGGATCTGATCTGAGCATTAATCTTCATTGATTACACCAAAGAACAAGAAGGCTCAATACCGTGTCAGGAACAACACAGAAATAACCCTCACACAGGAGAGAGAACTCGTCATCCAGAATGTAATAACTAGAGATGAGTTAAAATTACATAGAAACTCTTCACTCAGCTTCAGGCACAAGTACGTCCCGGCTGTCAGATACAACTTAAAATTAATAAAAATGGTTATAATTATAATTTTTAAAAGGGTGGAGGGGTAAGCCAGTGGAAGGCCTCGGTCAGATGACCAAAATCTCCAGTTGTGGGTCATCATATGTCTAATACCCGCGTCAGGAAATACTTGTCCTGTTTCCTGACAAACCAGTAGAGAAGATCACTAGAGGAAGTAGGTGGTGTCTATAGGTTACACAACTTGTGTAGAAATCCCTGACTCAAAATCCCAAGACGTTGCTGTGTCTGACAGGATGTGAATTAAAGGTTTAGAAAATCGACAAGTTGTCGGTTTTATAAAAAAACTTATTTACACAACACAACCTACCGTAGCTGGGTTGGTAGCGCACTCAGCTCACACAATGAGGTCTGGAGTTCGAATCTCATCCGGTACGGCTGGAAAACATTAGGATGTGTCCATGATCACCCATCAGTAAAATAGGTACCTGGGTGTTAGTGGACTGGTATGGGTCGCATCCTGGGACAAAACTGACCTAATTTGCGGGAAATGCTCAGCATAACAAGCGGCTTTCTATATAGTAGTATGTCATTGATGTCAGCTATGGTCTGTATACCTTGTACATGTACTGGTAGAAATAAAGATATTATTATTATTATTGTTATTATTATTAGCAAAGTGCTGGGACAAGCTGCCCCAGCACATCAATGTTCAGAAGACACATGAGAAACAGAAGACTGGTAAAAAAAGATCATTCACTGCTTGAAAAGAAAAAAAAAAGATTACATATTAAAATTATATACAAGCTGATGAATAAGACACATGTACAACACCTAGATAACTGACGAAACGTATCGCCTGCACAGCAGGCTTCATTAATCAAAAGCAGAGATATAAATTAGACACATATGCAACATTTGGGTATCTTTATTGAGGAAACGTTTCGCCACACAGTGGCTTCATCAGTCCAATACAAAGTAGAAAGGTGTAAGGAGAGGCCACTGTGTGGCGAAACGTTTCCTCAATAAAGATACCCAAATGTTGCATATGTGTCTAATTTATAACTTGTCGGTTCTCTGAACCATTCATCTATACCCTGTCTGACACAGCAACATCTTGGGATCTTAATACAAACGAATTCTTCAACACTTGTCCAACCTTTGGACGAAGATCTACTTAGACTAGTGGATGGTACCACTATGACCCCGCCTCCTGCTGCTTCACCTCACCTAACTACAGTATATAAGCCACCTCTACGGACATATGCTGTCATTTCTACAAGATTGATGGACTGAACACATCGACTCCAGGCCGAGGGACTGATTACCTCAAAACTCCTACTCTCCTTACACCTTTCTACTTTGTATTGGACTGATGAAGCCACTGTGTGGCGAAACGTTTCCTCAATAAAGATACCCAAATGTTGCATATGTGTCTAATTTATAACTTGTCGGTTCTCTGAACCATTCATCTAAAAGCAGAGATGCTGACAACACTGGAGACAATAGAGATGTAATTTTGAGGTGATCAGTCCCTCAGTGCTGATGATCAGTCTCTTAGGACTGAGAGACTGATGATTAAGAAACTATTTCTTCCACTTTTAATGCCTCAGTATTGTGATCTTCTCTGTACTCGACTGAAGAAGCCAATTGTATAGGCGAAACGTTTCAGAATAAAGATACCTAACTGTTGCACATGTGTCTTATTTATCAAAGTTAGCTATGAGTTATACATGTGTTATATTTATCACAAGATTGCATATCACCAAACATAAACACATCACTAATATAATCTATTTCCCTCTATTCCCTTAAGTTCATTCAGTAAAACAAAAATTATAATCATACAAGGATGCAATGTACAAATATATGTATACACACCTATTTGAGCTTTTTTAATAGTTCTTGTTCTTATTTATTTCATTTCGTCTCCAAGGGTATGTGGACAAGATTCGTTACTCCGTAAGTTATGCGTGTCGTAAAAGGCGACTAAAATGCTGGGAGCAAGGGGCTAGTAACCCCTGTTTAGGTGACCCTGCCTCGGTGACCCTGCCTCGGTGACCCTGCCTCGGTGACCCTGCCTCGGTGACCCTGCCTCGGTGACCCTGCCTCGATGACCCTGCCTCGCTGACCCTGCCTCGGTGACCCTGCCTCGGTGACCCTGCCTCGGTGAGAGACGGCCGGTGTGTTGAGAAATATAAGAAAGCAATATATCTTTATTGGTAAAGATTGAGAAATATTTTTCAGCAGAAATGACTTGCAACCAAATCAGTGTCCCCATCTCCGTAGTCCAGGGGGCGCCGCGCCCCAGCTCCACTGACACCAACAACAAAAGCAGCCATGATTGATAGACAGGGTTGTTATGAAATTCTATATCAACACGAGCTGGCTAACCACATAATGGACTCGCCCATCATCACTGCCTATGTCAAAGGATTTGTTACTGAAAGTCAAGTTAACAAACTTTATGAAGTCATCATCAGTCATGTTGAGAGAGAAAATATATTTTAAACTCGTTCCAAAATTGACAAAATATTTAACACACAAAGATCAACTGACCAACTTAGCAATTAGATAAACTTTTTTTTTAAGTTAAGCTAACGCGAGAATTCCTGTCACTTCTGCAAAGAAATATTGTAGCATTTCTCTCTCTCTCTCTCTCTCTCTCTCTCTCTCTCTCTCTCTCTCTCTCTCTCTCTCTCTCTCTCTCTCTCTCTCTCTCTCTCTCTCTCTCTCTCTCTCTATATATATATATATATATATATATATATATATATACCGAATAGGTAAAACTTGCTATTTTGGCTTAAATACCAATTCCAAGTCACGGGATTAAGTTAAACACTTGGAATATATACACTGAGAGGTGCGGGATTACCAAAACTACTATTCAGAGAGAGCTGAGGAGGGGTTGTTGAGGTGGTTCGGACATGTAGAGAGAATGGAACGAAACTGAATGACCTCGAAAGTGTATAAATCTGTAGTGGAGGGAAGGCGGGGTAGGGGTCGGCCTAGGAAAGGTTGGAGGGAGGGGGTAAAGGAGGTTTTGTGTGCGAGGGGCTTGGACTTCCAGCAAGCATGTGTGAGCGTATTTGATAGGAGTGAATGGAGACAAATGGTTTTTAATACTTGACGTGCTGTTGGAGTGTGAGCATAGTAACATTTATGAAGGGATTCAGGGAAACCGGCAGGCCGGACTTGTCGTATCAGTATCATATGTACACTTGTGTAGTGTACCAGCATCCAGCATTCATCCCACTTATACAGCTGGTCCCTTTTCGTGTGACGTCACGATACCCGCTGACGTCAGAGGCTCTGCGCATGTGCATAGGCTCACATAGGCGTACACCCTCACTAGCGTTAGACCTACGAGCGAGACAGACGGTGTGGCTGGACTCTCCTACACTTACTGTAAATATACCGTAACCATCCAACAAGGAGTATCTTTGACCTCCTATATATCTCTCTCAAGACCCACACAACAGACTTGAGTCCTGGAGATGGGAAGTACAGTGCCGGCACTCTGAAGGAGGGGTGTTAATTAATGTTGCAGTTTTATAACTGTGATTTCGTGTATAGGGCAAGGAGGAATAACATCTTGTAGGAGTGCGGAAGAGCCAGTTGTGAGTGTGGGGGAAGTTCGTGAGGCAGTGGGTAGAATGAAAGGGGGTAAGGCAGCTGGGATTGATGGGATAAAGGTAGAAATGTTAAAAGCAGGCGGAGATATAGTTTTGGAGTGGTTGGTGCTATTATTTAATACATGTATGGAAGAGGGTAAGGTACCTAGGGACTGGCAGAGAGCGTGCATTGTTCCTTTGTATAAAGGCAAAGGGGACAAAAGAGAGTGCAAAAATTATAGGGGAATATGTCTGTTGAGTATACCAGGTAAAGTGTATGGCATAGTTATTATTGAAAGAATTAAGAGTAAGACGAAGAGCAGAATAGCAGATGAACAAGGTGGCTTTAGGAAAGGTAGGGGTGTGTAGACCAAGTGTTTGCAGTAAAACATATAGGTGAACAGTATTTGGATAAGGTAAAGAGGTTTTTGTGGCATTTATGGATTTGGAAAAGGCGTATGATAGGGTGGATAGGGGGGCAATGTGGCAGATGTTGTAGGTGTATGGAATAGGAGGTAGGTTACTGAAAGCAGTGAAGAGCTTTTATGAGGATAGTGAGGCTCAGGTTAGAGTGTGTAGGAGGGAGGGGAACTATTTCCAAGTAAAAGTGGGCCTTAGACAGGGATGTGTGATGTCACCGTGGTTGTTCAATATATTTATAGATGGGGTTGTAAGAGAAGTGAATGCGAGGGTCTTGGCAAGAGGTGTGGGGTTAAAAGACAAAGAATCAAATACAAAGTGGGAGTTGTCACAGTTGCTTTTTGCTGATGACACTGTGCTTTTGGGAGATTCTGAAGAGAAGTTGCAGAGGTTGGTGGATGAATTTGGTAAGGTATGTAGAAGAAGAAAATTGAAAATGAATATAGGAAAGAGTAAGGTGATGAGGATAACAAAAAGATTAGGTGACGAAAGATTGGATATCAGATTGGAGGGAGAGAGTATGGAGGAGGTGAATGTATTCAGATATTTGGGAGTGGACATGTCAGCAGATGGGTCTATGAAGGATGAGGTGAATTAGAATTGATGAGGGGAAAAGGGTGAGTGGTGCACTTTGGAGTCTTTGGAGACAAAGAACTTTGTCCATGGAAGTAAAGAGGGGAATGTATGAGAGTATAGTTATACCAACACTCTTATATGGGTGTGAAGCATGGGTGATGAATGTTGCAACGAGGAGAAGGCTGGAGGCAGTGGAGATGTCATGTCTGAGGTCAATGTGTGGTGTGAATATAATGCAGAGAATTCGGAGTTTGGAAATTAGGAGTAGGTGCGGGATTACCAAAACTATTATCCAGAGGGCTGAGGAGGGGTTGTTGAGGTTGTTCGGACATGTAGAGAGAATGGAACGAAACAGAATGACCTCGAGAGTGTATAAATCTGTAGTGGAGGGAAGGCGGGGTAGGGGTCGGCCTAGGAAAGGTTGGAGGGAGGGAGGGGTTAAAAGAGGTTTTGTGTGCGAGGGGCTTGGATTTCCAGCAAGCATGCGTGTGCGTATTTGATAGGAGTGAATGGAGACAAATGGTTTTTAATACTTGACGTGCTGTTGGAGTGTGAGCAAAGTAACATTTATGAAGGGATTCAGGGAAACCGGCAGGCCGGACTTGAGTCCTGGAGATGGGAAGTACAGTGTCTGCACTCTGAAGGAGGGGTGTTAATGTTGCAGTTTTATAACTGTAGTGTAAAGCACCCCTCTGGCAAGACAGTGATGGAGTGAATGATGACGAAAGTTTTTCTTTTTCGGGCCACCCTGCCTTGGTGGGAATCGGCCGATGTGTTAATAAATAAAAAAAAAATATATACCCTCCCCGTGTACATGCACTGTTATACCTCAGTACCTACACATCATGAGTCTTAACTTGAAATATATACAAAATTCAGTTAAAAGTTTCACATTACCTGTTCACCAGTAATCAAGAATACTTTAGTCTCTAAAATAGTCATCGAGGACTGTCTGTGTGGTCCTCAATCTTGTCCCCCAGGATGCCAACCACACCAGTCTACTAACACCCAGGTACCTATTTGCTGCTAGGTGAACATGACAACAGGTGTAAGGAAACACGTCGAAATGTTTTCACCCTGCCGCGAATCGAATCCGGACCCTCCGTGTGTGAAGCGAGAGCTTTAGCCACCAAGCCACCGGGGCAGGAAATATAACCAGGCTGAAGACTCAATATATATATGCAAAAGTGCTTGACTTTCTTGAGTTATTCTTGGTAATTAAACCCTCTGAGAGTCAATAATCTGAAAAGTCCCTTGCTTCTTTCTCCATAACTAATAGTGTAAATATCTTTTATTCACTCTGACTTTTTTGGGTTATCCCAGGTTCCCTACACATATGCTGCTACACATATACTGCTACACATATGCTGCTATACATATGCTGCTACACATATGCTGCTATGTAACTGTATTTGTGTATACCTGAATAAACTTCAAGAGATAGAAAATGGGGGGCTGCCTTCTTGAGTTTCACGGGTAACTAATCCATCACTGTCTAAATGTTGCCCCCAAAGTCACTTTGTAAGCTAAGATTTGTTGAGATTTTTAACCTGGTTTAGCCACCTAGGATAATCCAAGAAAGTCAGTGCGTCATCTATTATCGTCTTATTTCTTATTACCATCGACAGGCACAGTGTCTACCCACTGAGATAAGATAAGATAATATTTCGTTCGAATTTTTAACCCCGAAGGGTTAGCCACCCAGGATAACCCAAGGCAGTGCGTCATCAAGGAATGTGTCTTATTTCCATTGGGGTCCTCAAACTTTTTCCCCAGGATGCGACTCATACCAGTCGACTAACACCCAGGTACCTACTTGCTGCTAGGTGAACAGGGCAGTAGGTGTAAGGAAACGCGTCGAAATGTTTCTACCCCGCCGGGAATCGAACCAGGGACCTCCGTGTGTGAAGCAAGAGCTTTGCCAGCCAGGCCACACCAGTCCACTAACACCTAGGTACCTATTAACTGCTAGGTGAAGAGGGGCAGCAGGTGTAAGGTGTATATCACTGCCGTGGTTTAAACTTGGTAATGTTCTTGAATGTACTGGAATAAGTTAATTTAGGTACATGTACAGTAGTATGCAAATTAATTGGGACAGGAGTAAATTCTGTGATTATCCCATAATATAAGAACATAAGAAAGAAGGAACACTGCAGGAGGCCTACTGGCCCATGCGAGGCAGGTCCAAGTCTCCAACCGGCTAAGCCAATGCCCAGACCTAGTCAGTATATAAGCTGAATATTAAAATGGCATACAATATCGACAAGCAGCTAAGTTAAGACACACAGGCAACATTTAGGTATCTATTCCGAAACGTTTCGCCTACACAGTAGGCTTCTTCAGTCCTGCCTACTTTCTGAACTCGACTGAAGAAGCCTACTGTGCAGGCGAAGAGTTTCGGAATAAAGATGCCTAAATGTTGCCTGTGTGTCTTACCAACCAGTATACAATCTCCAGTATACAGTATACAATCAAGACTGATGGACTGTATACATCGAATTCCAGGCTGAGGGACTGATTACCTCGAACACCTCTTCATCTTTCACCTTTCCCTATATTGGACTGAAGAAGTCACTGACTGGCGAAACGTTTCCAGGGTAAAGATACCCAAATGTTGCACAAGTAAAGAGAGATTGTCCGGAAAGAGAAGCCAGAATGGGGAAGAGTAACAAGGATCGGTATGAGGACCCTCCACAGCTGTGGAGTCTGAGTGTGGACCTTCAACAACGTTGTGTTGTCTTTGCCAACACCACCTTGGTATTATACCATCCCCCTTCCTGGTCAACAACACCATGATCACTGACGTGTTTCTCTCTGCAGTGTGACTCTCTGCAGTGTGACTCTCTGTAGTGTGAGTCTCTGCAGTGTGACTCTCTGCAGTGTGACTCTCTGTAGTGTGAGTCTCTGCACTGTGACTCTCTGTAGTGTGAGTCTCTGCAGTGTGACTCTCTGCAGTGTGACTCTCTGGTTCGGATCCGCCATTCCCGGCGACTCAGTCCACCTGAACCAGACCAGTTATATACAGAAAACTGAGACACTTATGCAATATATGGGAATCTTTATTAAAGAAACGTTTCGCCACACGGTGGCTTCATCAGTCCAATACAAAGAAGAAAGTTGTAAGGAGAGGAGGAGTTTGAGGTAATCAGTCCCTCAGCCTGGAATCGATGTGTTCAGTGCATCAATCTTGTAGGAAGTGCAACATAGGGCTGGAGAAGTGGCTTATATACTGCAGTCAGTTATATACAGTTGCTGCCTAACTGTTTCATATGTGTCTAACTCATCAACACTTTTCTTGCCGAGTCTAACCAGGATCTTTGTTTTCCATTTACTGTAGCCTTTCTTTTCTTCTCCACGGTACCACTGCAAACATTAGGACGTCTTTCCATAAGACACCTGTTGTCCATGTTCACCCATCAGTAAAATAGGTACCTGGGTGTTAGTGGACTGGTGTGGGTGGCATCCTGGGACAAAACTGACCTAATTTGGGGGAAATGCTCAGCATAACAAGTGGCTTTCTATATAGTAGTATGTCACTGATGTCAGCTATGGTCTGTATACCTTGTACATGTACTTGTTAGTCTGGCAAATCAGAGTAGCCTTCAGGAATCTTATACAGAGTAATACCATAAGAATATAATAATAATAATCTTTATTTTTATAAGTACATGATACAACTTATACAGACCATAGCTGACATCTATGACATACTATATATAAAGTCCCTGGTTATGCAGAGCATTTCATGCCACTTAGGTTAATTTTGTCGACAGGATGCGACCCACACCATTCGGTTAACACCCAGGTACCTAGTTACTGCTAGGTGAACATGGACAGCAGGTGTCTTATGGAAACACGTCCTAATGGCTTCACCCGTACCGGCGATCGGACCACGGACCTCAATGTCATAGCTGAGTGCGCTATCAACCGAGGTAAGGACACAGCAAAAGCATGATAACATACTAGAGAAAGTGCAGAAGAATGCAGAAGGGGTGAGATCTAAAAGGAGAGGGTCTTTGTGAGGTGGGAAATAGGTCTTCATGGGCACAGATGGAAGTTAAAGATACAGATGATCCACGGGGATGGCAGGCCCGTGGGAAAAGGGAAGGGGTGTGACAAGGGGGTAAAGGCGGGCCCGCGGTTTTTAAAAAAGGCAGCAAAGGGGCAGGGGGGCGGGAAGCGGCGTGGGGGGGCCCGGGGGCGTTTGAAAAAAAAAACCCGGTTTTGAACAAAAAAAGCAGGGTTTTGGGGGGGGGGTGGTGGGGGGGGAAAGGGGGGTGGGGAGGGGGGGGTGTGAATTGGGGAAGGGGGGGAGGAGGGGAGGGGGTGGAAGGCGGGGGAAAGGGGTGAAGGGGGGGAAAAGGGGGGGGGCGGGGGGAGGGGCATGGGTTTGGGGGGCGGGGCGGATTTTAGCGGTAGGCGCGGATGGCGGCGGGGATGGGCAGGCGGCTTTTGCATGCGGGGGATATAGGCGTGACCCGGGGCGTGATATTAGGGGCGGGGGCGGATGGCGGGGGGAAAGGGAAACGCTTTTTGGGCGGGGGTGAAAAGGCGGGGGGGCGGCGCGGATAAGGGGGAAAGCGGATTATATGGGGCAGGGTGATATTTGGGGCGTGATAGCGGTGTAGGCGGTGATGGCGGCGTGAGGCGCGGATAAGGGTGAGGGGGCAGGGGGGGTGGATATTTGCGTGAGGGGCAGGCGCGGGGCAGGCGGATGGGGGGGGGAATTGCGGAGGGGCAGGCGGGAAAGGGGAAAGGGCGGGGTATGGGGGTGATGGGGGGGGTTTTGGGCGTGAAGGGATATTATGCGTGTTTGGCGGGGCAGGCGGGGGGAGGGCAGGGGGGGGGAAGGGGGGGATGGCGGGGGAAAGGCGCGTGATGGGCGGGGGGATAAGGGGATGGGGGTGTTTTGGGGGAGGGGCAGGCGTGACAGGGGGGAGGGCAGGCGGAATAAGGCGGGATATTATGGGCGGGGATGGCAGGCGTGATTATGGCGGTGGAAAATATGGCGGTAAAAAAGGGGCGGAATAAAAATGGCGTATTGGGGGGGCAGGCGGGGAACGGGGGGGGAAATGGGCGGCAATGGCGGCGGGGGTTTTTAAGGGCGGGGCATAGTGATCGCTTTTATAACAGGCGGGATGGCAGGGGGATGGGCAGCGGTGGAGGCGTGATTGGGGCGTGATGGCGGCGTGATGGGGGTGGGGGACAGGGGGGCGTGAGGGCGGCGGGAATGGCGGGAATGGCGGCCGGGGGATGGGGGCAGGGCGGGAGGGCAGGGGTGGTGATTTATGGGGGTGGCAGGGGGAAAAAGGGGGGGCGGATGGCACGTGATGGGCGGGGGGAAAACGGGGCGGATCGGCGTGTGGGGCGGCGGATGGCAGGGGATAAGGCGGGTTGGGGCGGGAGGGCAGCTCGTGGGCGCAGGATCAGGGGGAGGCGGGGGGATGCGGGCGGGGGCAGGGCGGTTGGGGGAGGGGAGGGCGGATGGCAGGGAGGCGGCGTGAGGGCGGCGGGAGGACGCGATGGGGGGCGGATCAGGGCGGATGGGGGGGAAAGGGGTGCGGATGGGGCGGGAAGGGCGGGGCGAATGGCGGGTGAGGGGCAGATAAGAGGGCAGGGGAGGGAGGGGGGCAGGGGGGGAGGGCAGGGGGAAAGGGGGATGGGGCAGGGCGGGTTTTTAGTCAGGGAAGAAAGGGTGGAGGGCGGGGTGGGGGCGGGGTGGTGGGGGGCATTTGCGTGGAGGGCAGGGGGGAGGGCAGGTGGAGTGGCGGCGCGATGCAGGCGCGTGATGGCGGGAGGGCGGTGGGGCGGCAGGTGCGGGGATGGAGGTGCGGAACCGGGCGGTGGTGGAAGGCAGGCAGCCTGATGGCAGCCATGCAGAGGGGCAGGTGCGGATGGGGGGGCGTGGAGCAGGTGGTGGAGGGCAGGTGCGGGAGCAGGGGGTGATCGGGCAGGGCGTGATCTGGCAGTCAGGTGATAGAGTGATGCAGGTGTGATGGCGGGCTGTGAGGGGCAGGGTGGAGGGTGGCAGGCGGGGGGATAAGCAGGCGTGGTAAATGGCAGGTGGTGCGGGTCGGAAGGGCAGGTGATGGGGGGCGCTTGGGTGGAGGGAGGGGTGGAGGAGGGGGTGATTGGCGGTGGAGGGCAAGTGTGATGGGAGGTGCAGAGCGGGTAGTGAGGGGGTGGTGGAGGGCAGGGGGAGGCAGGTGTGGAGGCAGGTGTGGAGGGCAGTTTTCAGTGATGGCAGGGTGGGGGGCGGGCGGAGGAAATGTGAGGCGTGGGAGGGCAGTGGGGAGCGGGGTGACCCGAGGGTGTGGGCAGGTGATGGGCAGGGTGTGGGATGATCAGGGTGATGGATGCGGAGCAGTGGGATGGGATGGCGGGCTGATGGAGGGGGAGCAGGGTGATGGACGCGGAGGGCGAGGGTCGTGATAGCGTGGTGGCGTGATGATGGATGGCAGGCGTGATAAAGTGATGGCAGGCGTGCGTGATGATGATGTCCCAGGGCGCGCGATGATGCGATCCAGGGCGTGATGATGATGCGCGTGCAAATGATGCTTGAATACCGGGCGTGATGATGCGAACAGGCGTGGAGGAGCAGGGCAGGTCGTGGAGGGGGGAGGTAGGTGTGTGGAGGGGGTGGATTGCAGGGGGGGAGGGTTTAGGATGTGTGTGGAGGGGGAAGGGTAGGTGAGGGGTGGAGGGTAGGTGTGGGAGGGGGGGTTTGGAGGGTGGTGGGGGAGGTGGAGGGTAGGTATGCCACTTTAACTCCCACCAACTCTTGTCAATTTAGACGAAAGTTCGCCAACTTTCGCCAATTCTTCGCCAAATGTCACCAGAAGCCGCCATGGCTATCACAAAAGAACATCTTCCTGACATGACATGTCACGAAAATGATTAAATCATATCTAAGAATACCTTCATAATTATACGAACGGAATATGCAAATACACCTTTGTCTGACCCAGTTCCTCAACCCACGATATATGTCTCTGTAACTTCTCCCACTACCGCCCACACCATGGGTATGTGGGCGCATCCAGAGCATTTAAAACTGTTGTGTTAGACACATAACAAACATACACAGAAGATCTCTCCTTCTGTGCGGTTCACAGCAAAAGTCAGTATGTTTAGGTTAGACCTGAGTAACGATAACAGTTCTTAGCTAGTTAATGAGCTGAGCCAAGAGCTGAGCACAGTCAGGTAAAAACACACACACACACACACACAGTTGAAGAACCAGGTGTATCACAGGGATCTTAGGAAGTATTTCTTCAGTCACAGAATTGTCAGGAAGTGGAATAGTCTGGGAAGTGATGTAGTGGAGGCAGGATCCATGCACAGCTTTAAGAAGATGTATGATAAAGTTCATGGAGCAGGAAGTGGACCTAACAGCAACCAGCGAAGAGTCTGGACCAGGAGTTGTGAATCGACCCATGCAAACACAAATAGGCAGTACACACACACACACACACACACACACACACACACACACACACACACACTCACACACACACACACACACACACACACACACACACACACACACACGCACACACACGACACACCAAACTGATGTTCAGTCACATCAGAAGGAAGACAACAGTCAAGGACCAGGTGATAAGGCTGAGGAGAGAAGATGGGGAACTCACAAGTAATGATCAAGAGGTATGTGAGGAGCTCAACTTGAGGTTTAAGGAAGTATTCACAATGGAGGAAGGAAGGCAGCTGGGTAGACAGGACATGGTTCGTCACCAACAAGGGATGTACCAAGTGCTAGAGGGCTTACACACAACTGAGGAGGAAGTGAAGCAGTTACTCAGTGACCTCGATACCTCAAAGGCGATGGGTCGGACAATATCTCCGTGGGTTCTTCGGGAAGGAGCTGAGGTACTGAGTGTGCCACTTACCACAATATTCAACACATCCCTTGAAACTGGGCAGCTACCTGAGGTATGGAAGAAGGCCAACGTAGTCCCCATTTTTAAAAAGGAGACAGAAAAGAGGCACTAAACTATAGACCGGTGTCACTTACATGTATAGTGTGCAAAGTCCTGGAGAAAATCATCAGGAAAAGAATAGTGGAACACCTTGAGCGGAACAGGATAATAAACACCAGACAGCATGGATTCCGGGAAGGCAAATCCTGTGTAACAAACCTCCTAGAGTTCTATGATAAAGTAACAGAGGTAAGGCAGGAGAGAGAAGGGTGGGTTGATTGCATTTTCCTGGACTGCAGGAAGGCCTTGACACAGTTCCTCACATGAGATTAGTAAAGAAGTTGGAAGAACAAGCAGGTATAACAGGAAGGGCACTGGAATGGATCAGGGAATACCTCAAGGAGGCAACAACGGGTCATGGTGCGTGGTGAGGTATCACAGTGGGCGCCTGTGACGAGTGGTGTACCGCAGGGGTCAGTCCTAGGACCAGTGTTATTCCTGGTTTATGTAAATGACATGACGGATGGGATAGACTCAGAAGTGTCTCTATTCGCGGATGATGTGAAAATAATGAGGAGAATCACATCAGAAGAGGACCAGGCAGGGCTGCAAACAGACCTGGACAAGCTCGACATCTGGTCTAGCAGTTGGCTTCTCGAATTCAATCCTCCAAATGCAAAGTCATGAGGATCGGAGAAGGGCAAAGAAGACCGCTGACAGAGTACAAGCTAGGCGGACAAAGGCTACAAACCTCGGCAAAGGAAAGACCTTGGAGTGAGTATAACGCCTAGCACGTCTCCGGAGGCACACATCAACCAGATAACTGCGGCAGCATATGGGCGTCTGGCAAACCTATGATTAGCGTTCCGTTACCTTAACAAGGAATCGTTCAAGACACTGTATACCGTGTACGTCAGGCCCATACTAGAATATGCAGCACCAGTCTGGAACCCACACCTGGTCAAGCACGTAAGGAAACTAGAAAAGTGCAAGGTTTGCGTCAAGGTTAGTTCCACAACTCAGGGGTCTGTCTTATGAAGAAAGGTTGAGGGAAATAGGACTAACAACACTGGAGGAAAGAAGGGTCAGAGGAGACATGATAACGACATACAAAATACTGCGGGGAATTGACAAGGTAGATAGTGACAGGTTGTTTCAGAGGGAACACAGAAACAAGGGGACACAACTGGAAGCTGAAGACTCAGATGAGTCAAAGGGATGTCAGGAAACATTTCTTCAGCCACAGAGTAGTCAGAAGTGGAATAGTCTAGAGAAAGATATAGTGGAGGCAGGAACCATACATAGTTTTAAGACAAGGTATGATAAAGCTCATGGAGCAGGGAGAGCAGAGACCCAGTAGCAGACAGCGAAGAGGCGGGGCCAGGAGCTGAGACTCGACCCCTGCAACCACAATTAGGTGAGTACACCAAGCAGCCTAGGAGAAGACGTCAGTGATAGTGACCCCGTGAGATGTTACCATGGTAACCTTCACCCTGGCAACACATGTTTACCTCGCATTACCAGAGCCAGCACCTACCCTCACACCTCACTACCAGAGCCAGCACCTACCCTCACACCTCACTACCAGAGCCAGCACCTACCCTCACACCTCACTACCAGAGCCAGCACCTACCCTCACACCCCACTACCAGAGCCAGCACCTACCTCACACTCTACCAGAGAGCACCCTCACCTCACTACGCCAGCCCTACCCTCACTCACTACCAGAGCCAGCACCTACCCTCACACCTCACTACCAGAGCCAGCACCTACCCTCACACCTCACTACCAGAGCCAGCACCTACCCTCACACCTCACTACCAGAGCCAGCACCTACCCTCACACCTCACTACCAGAGCCAGCACCTACCCTCACACCTCACTACCAGAGCCAGCACCTACCCTCACACCTCACTACCAGAGCCAGCACCTACCCTCATTCCTCACTACCAGAGCCAGCACCTACCCTCATTCCTCACTACCAGAGCCAGCACCTACCCTCACCTCACTACCAGAGCCAGCACCTACCCTCATTCCTCACTACCAGAGCCAGCACCTACCCTCACTCCTCACTACCAGAGCCAGCACCTACCCTCATTCCTCACTACCAGAGCCAGCACCTACCCTCATTCCTCACTACCAGAGCCAGCACCTACCCTCACTCCTCACTACCAGAGCCAGCACCTACCCTCATTCCTCACTACCAGAGCCAGCACCTACCCTCACCTCACTACCAGAGCCAGCACCTACCCTCATTCCTCACTACCAGAGCCAGCACCTACCCTCACTCCTCACTACCAGAGCCAGCACCTACCTCATTCCTCACTACCAGAGCC
>WNWK01005067.1:85000-127576 GCA_009830355.1 Cherax destructor | reverse complement strand
CTTATCTGTTATTTCTGCTTCTCAGGACCTCTGGCAATTTTCACTAGTGCCAATCCTTGTAGTATGTTTCCATATGCTATACCATATCTTTTAAGCTATACTGGGATTTATTACTATTTCTCTTACTACAGATTTGGTTCACTGATCACTGCACATATATATCCTTGCCACTCGCTATATTACTTAGTTAGTTCAATATATGTTTGTTAATTTTCACCTCCGAATTTGGATGTATCTGGCAATAATTCACTGGCCTCCAGGCCTATTCCCACGGTAACGGTTGCTCCACCGGCACTCTAGAATTTACACTATAGTCTATATTTTTTCCTATTTAATGTTCACTGCGATTTCTCTTATGTTGGTTCAAATGCGTATATGCACTTTATGGTTACACACACTTAATTCTCGCACTGTGTCTCCTCAGCTACTATCAGTAAACGCAATTTAAGACGGAGCTCCACCCCGCGTGACCACCCACGACACGACCAACCAACCTTTATAAGTAATATTCCAATCTGTCTAGCCCCCATTTATTTTTGTTATTTCCCTGTAGTATTCCCTAAGTATTCTAATCATCCTGAGATGTATCCCTGAATAAGACTTTATAAGGTAATTGTTATTAAAGTTTAATTCTATATTTTTCAGTAAATATCTTAGTAAACAGTTTATATAAAGTTGTGATAGTCTTATTATTAATTATGGTCAAGTGGTCAGTGTTTTTATATTTTTTCACCTGGTTACTAGCTAGTAAACATCTGAGTATTGTCTGAGTGCTGCTTCCTCCTTCAGTCTTATTACATGGCGCTAAACAGTTGTTGTATTTATGTCGTGGTAAAACAACTGCGATTTTATTTATCCTTTAATGATATACTGTTCTCATTCTGCTGGTTATCTTCCGCTTCCAATCCTAATATTCAACTAGTTACTGAGATTACTTCCCATTCTCTGTTGGTCTTCTTGTTCCGTACATTTCACATGCTCTTTTGCTTATCTATTTAGATTTTTTTGCAGTTGCAGTTAAAACACTAGCTGTTTGTTCCCACTCCTTCTGAGCTATATGTATCTTCGTGTGTCCTTGGATATTCTTCCTGGTTCCTGCATCATCACGTTGGTTCTCTCTTTCCATTTTCCTACCACGATGTACTTCCTGAATAGTTTCCTCTTCAGTAGTCTGCTATTCTTTTCGCCAACCTGCGCTTCTCTCTGGATCTACTTATATTAAATACTCATAGACATGCATAATTTGGTTAGTGGCTCCAAATGTTCTATAGTTAGTTTCTCTTATACCCGATTTATTTAAGGGTAAGATAAAGTCAAGTTGTGTTGGCTCATCTCATCGTCTTCTTTCTTCTCCATTTTGGCTCAAATTTTCCATTTGTCAACTTCAACAGCTTTGTTCTTCATGTTAATGTTCCTCTGTGGCTATCCCAGATTTCCAGATCTCAGCAGATTGAAATCCTCCATAACAGTAATTTCTCACCTGTCTGTCTTGATCTCTTCACTGCTTTCTGCAGAATGTGTATCGTGGTCCTTGTTGCTATCCTCATACCACAGGCTCATTCTCCTGATGCTCAGGGAAGGGAATAAAAGAGGGAGGGAGGGAATCATTGCTTCTGTTAATGTCTCTTCAAAGTGTAATTTAATCTCCAGTGGCATCCGTTGGTTGTTTCTGGAATCTTTACAACAGATTCTACTCTCTTGTCTCCACGGTCCAGATCAACAAACCATGATCGTAATTATTGTTTGACTAGCTAAGCATATACCCGGGTGTTGCACATGTGTTGTATGCGTCAAAAGTTATCATTGGAGTGCCAGGCAACAGCCTACCCTAAGTTCCCCGGATATCTGCATCGTCGGCTAAAACGTTTTCCTGGTAATCAAAGTTGAGGCACTTTGAAGTGGATGGCGAGTTAGGCGGCAATTAATCTAACTTTGCACCGAGTTTGACTACCTTTATCCGACCCTTCTATAGCCGCCACGGGGATATGTTCCAGACGATGATTGATCATTACAGTTAGTGGAGTAACCTTGACTGCTAACCCTCTCTGAAGGCAGAACCAACGGTGTTCAACCTTTTATAGGAGGGTTGGGGGCACTGTTACTCCTTGAACTAGCTGAGAGAACCGTAATTATTCCAACTCATTAAAAATAATAATTTTAGTAATAAAACTAATTATAATAATTGAAAAGTGCCCTCTCGGGAATATCAAACAATAACAGTAATAAATAATAATAATAATAATAATAATAATAATAATAATAATAATAATTATAATAACTATGAGAATAAGAATAAGAGGATGATGATAAAGAAGAAATATGAAGTAAGAAGAATGAAATTCAACTAACAAAACGTACATATATGCAGGAGCTGAGACTCGACCCCTGCAACCACAAACAGATGAGTACACACACACACACACACACACACACACGCCCCGATGGCATGGTGGCTAGCGCTCTTGCTTCACGCACGGAGGGCCCGGGTTCAATTCCCGGCGGGGCCGAAACATTTCGAAGTGCTTCGTTACACACACACACACACACACACACACACATACATACAACAGACCTAGTGTCTAATCGACATGTGCCTAGGACAAAATGGTAACTAACGACCTAATGACACTGGAAGACAGGAGAGATGGGGGGATATGATGACATATAAAATACTGAGAGGAATCGAGGTGGACAGAGACAGGATGTTCCAGAGATGGGACACAGCAACAAGGGGTCACAGTTGGAAGTTGAAGACTCAGATGAATCACAGGGATGTTAGGAAGTATTTCTTCAGAGTGGTCGGGAAGTGGAAGTCTGGGAAGTGATGTAGTGGAGGTAGGATCCATACATAGCTTTAAGAAGAGGTATGATAAAGCTCATGGAGCGGGAAGAGGTACTGAGTAGCGGCCAGTGAAGAGGGGGCCAGGAGCTGTGAATCGCTCCTGCAACCACAACTAGGTGAGTACACACACACACACATACATACACACATACATACATATCTGCATGTGGAATTCATCATGTCTTCACAAACTAACAATAACAGGCTGTTATCCAGTCATTACTGCTCACTCTTCCTCTAATTGTCTTACAACCACCTGCGCAATTGCCTAAGTACCACTGTTTACCATTTACCTATAAGGCAACACTGGAAAGCGGGTCATTGTTTTGGTTCCACCTTGAAGGTGGTAAAGATCTCTCTGAAGGCTTTTCTCTATAGGTGAGAGTGGAAGGGTGGTTGTTGTGGTCGTGTGTAGGCGGGAGTGGGAAAGTGTTGTGGTGATGTGGGTGTAGAAGGGTGATTGTTGTGGAGGTTAGGTGTGGGAGAGTGATTGTTGTGGTATGTCTACCTGGAGGGTGTTCCGGGGGGTCAACGTCCCCGCGGTCCAGTCTTTCACCAGGCCTCCCAGTGGATCAGGGCCTGATCAACCAGGCTGTTACTGCTGGCCGCACGCAGTCCAACGTACGAACCACAGCCCGGCTGATCGGGTACTGACTTTAGGTACCAGTCGAGCTCCTTCTTGAAGGCAGCCAGGGGTCAATTGGTAATTTCCCTTATGCCTGGTGGGAGCCTGTTGAACAGTCTTGGGCCCCGGACACTTACTGCGTTTTCTCTTAGTGTACTAATGTCTTCCCTACTTTTCACTGGGGGTATATTGCACCGTGTGCCCAGTCTTTTGCTTTCGTAGCGAGTGATTTTTGTGTGCAGATTTGGGACCAGTCCCTTTAGGATTTTCCTGGTGTAGATTATGATATATCCTTGTCACCTGCGCTCCAGTGAGTACAGTTCAAGTGACTCCAGGCGTTCCCAGTAATTAAGGTGATTGATTGAAATTATATGTGCAGGAAAGATTCTCTGTACATTCACTAGATCTGCGATTTCACCTGCCTTGAATGTAGTGTGGGAGGGTTGTTGTTGTGGTCGTGTGTAGGCGGGGGTGGGAGAGTATCGTGGAGATGTGGGTGTAGAAAGGTGATTGTTGTGGAGGTCAGGTGAAGAAGCGTGATTGCTGTGGTATGTAGCATGGGAGAGTGTTGTGGGAGTGGGAGAGTGAATGTTGCCGTGGTGTGTGGGAGTTGTGTGTAGGTGACTATTGTGGTATGGTGCTGGAAGGGTATTTGTTGTGGTGTGCAGGATGGGGGTAGGCGTGGGGAATTTGTGGTGGTTTGGGATGGGGAGGGTGAGTATTGTAGTGGTGTTTAGATGGGAGGGTAACTGTTATGGTGTTATGTGCATGGTAGGGTTGTGGAAGTGGGATGGATTGTGTTTGCTGTGGTATTCGGCTGTGTATATAACTGTTGTGGTGGTGGAACCTTGATTGTTGTGGTAATGTGGGGATTGTTGTGGTAATGTGGGGATCGTTAACAGATTATTGAAGGGGAATAGTTGAGGATGAGAGGGATTATGTTGTAATGGGTTAACTTTTATTATCTTTTTCAGGTTAAGTTAGATGAAAGTTGGTGAGATGGAACCTGTGGCCGGCAATGGTGGACAAGTACTGAGCTATTTCTTTCTCCAATTTATATTCTCTCTCTTCTCTCTCTCTCTCTCTCTCTCTCTCTCTCTCTCTCTCTCTCTCTCACTCTCTCTCTCTCTTTCTCTCTCTCTCTCTCTTTCTCTCTCTTATACACAGGGTTTTACAAGGATAAGTTAAAGTTTCTAACTTTATTTACAAGCTAACAGCTGTTACATCAGCGCTCTCTCTCTCTCTCTCTCTCTCTCTCTCTCTCTCTCTCTCTCTCTCTCTCTCTCTCTCTCTTCACACACACACACACACACACACACACTCACTAATTCTTGAAGTCATCAAGACGGCAGGAGAGATGATTAAGAACCTGGAAATGGAATGTCAGTCTCCGTGTGTCTCCGCTAACCCAATACTTGGTTCATCATCTCCTAAAACTTGACTGACATCTCCGGACTAACTTTCCCAGCTCTTCTTATTCTTCTTTAATTCCCATTTTCTTCTCGATCTTTTTCTCGTATTTTCCCTCGTCTTTCACCTTTCTCTGTTTTATCTAACCCTTCCAGGTTGATCAAAAAGTTCTGGAGGTTCTTGTCGTTTCCTTTTGAAGAGAGTTAGAGATTTCGTGGTAATCCATTTAGTAACGTACGTGTGTATTCTTGAAATATATCGCTCAAGCCTTGTGTTTTGAATACTTTGATGCCTTTGACAATTTAAACTTCGTATGCCATTTTTATATAATTAAATATACCTAAGTGTGCATTTGTGCATTTGTAAAAGATGGGGTGGAATATAGCCACGTTTCCTCGAAGCATTATCGTCTACTCCAAGGCCATAACTTCCTCAGAATTTACACTAGTGGTGAACCTCTAGTGGAAATTGCAATTTCGTTGTTTTTTTTTTTTTTTGAAAACTCCGGCGGTCTTCCACTGAGGTGACACGACAGAGAAGAAAAAACTTTTTTCACTTATTAAATTAGCGTTCTGCCAGATATCTAAGTTCAAATGACACTCCATTAAATTAGCGTTCTGCCAGATATCTAAGTTCAAATGACACTCCAACCCTCCACATCCTCACAACTCCTTCAGAGAGATATATCAGCTCAAGGCCTTTTGTACCGTCCCCAGTGCTTCGTCAGGAGCTTTGCAATAGTGATGGAAGTTGAACAGCTTCAATATACATAATATATATATATATATATATATATATATATATATATATATATATATATATATTATAAAGAGAGGAGGAGGGAAGGACTTCAGCTTCGGTAACAGTGACAGGCGGTGGACTAATTTTCACTGGGTTTCGGTCGACGAGAGACGGTGGGTGACACTTCTATTACCCTCCCATCACCCGTCACACAAGCTCTAGTTAATTTCTGCCGGAGGGATGGAGGGCAGGGTTGGTGGAAGGGATGGATGGAGGGCAGGGTGGGAGGAAGGGAGGGAGGTTTGAGAGGGTGGGAGCGAGAACAGACAGAGCGGGAGGTACTGATGTCAGGGTGGGAGGGAGGCTAGGCAGAGTAGGATGAAGGAAGGGAGGACAGAGTGGAAGGGAAGGAGGGAAGGCAAGGTGGGATGGAAGAGAGGATAGCAGAATGAGAGGGAATTAGAAAAAGAGGGCAGGGTAAATTGAAAGAAGGGCATTGTTGGACAGAGAGAGAGAGAGAAAGAGCAGCGTGGAAAGGAAACTGAGTGGGATGGACGGAAGTCAGGGAGAGTGAGAGGGATGTATACTCATTTGGGGTGTATAAGAGGAATAAGAACATCAATGTTCTCAGACTTTTCAACCTCTTCTGTTCAACGTCTTCAGGAGGAAACTGGCTGGATCATTCAGCGGACAACCAGCACCAACAGCCTGATTGACCAGTCAAGCAATAGATAAGCATTAACTAGGGCCTGGCCCCGGGAGTAGGAAAACTCTCGAAACTCATCAGAGGTAAGGGTGGGTAGATGTGGGGGTTGGTTGGTGGATATGGGTGTGAGGGGGGGCGATTAGGTGGGGGTGTGGTTGTGGTTGTGTGGGGTATGTTGGTCGGAGGGATTAAAGGCTGGTAGATGTGTGGGTGTTTGGGTGTTGGGTCGTGGGTGGATGTGTGGGTGGGTAGGGGCGTGGGTGGGTGTGTGGATGGATGTATGGGTGGGTACGGGCGTAGGTGGGTGTGTTGGTGGGTAGGGGCGTGGGTGGGTAGGGGCGTTGGTGGGTGTGTGGGTGGGTTGGGTCATGGGTGGATGTGTTTGTGGGTAAGGGTGTGGGTGGGTAGGGGCGAGGGTGGATAGGGTCGTGGGAGGGGTGTGTTCGTGGGTAGGGTCGTAGGTGGGTGTGTTGGTGGGTAGGGTCGTAGGTGGGTGTGTTAGTGGGTAGGGTCGTAGGTGGGTGTGTTGGTGGGTAGGGGTGTGAGTGGATGTGTGGGTGGGTAGGGTCGTAGGTTGGTGTGTGGGTGGGTATGGTCGTGGGTGGGAGTTCCACAGCTTTAAAGAAGAGTGGGACGTGAGAGGTGTAAGAATTGAGAGGTGAAATAGAGGCAGAAATATATATGAAAAATATCCACATAACAGGAAGAGAAGGAGAGTATCAGGAGAAGAAGGAAGCAGAGCAAGAGGAAGAAAGAGAGAGAGAGGGAGAATGAATGAATAATGTATAGGTTAACGAAAAAGGAATTAAGAGAAAAATATCATTAGAGGAATAAAATGAATAAAAAATGAATAAGAAAGGAAAACTACAGAGGCCCAAGACTGTTCAGCAGCCAACCATCATGCATGTGGGGGATTACCAATAGACCCTTATCTGTCTTCAAGAAAGAACTGGATAGATTACTAACGTCAGTACCTGACCAGCCGCGCTATGATTCGTACTTTCGATTGCCTGTGGCCAGCAGTAACAGCCTTTTTGATCAGGCCCTGATCAACCGGGAGGCCTGGTCATGGACCGGGCCACTAACGCGTTAACCCCCGAAACATCTTGCAGGCAGACTCCAGATAGGTGGGAACCCGTATATATAAGGTAAGAGAGCCTGTGAAGCACCTCTGCAAGCTATGGGGGGATGGAATCAGTTCTGCCCACCTCAGGCACTCAGAACCCCAGGTAATTTACACGTATGTTACTACCTGGAGTCTACCTGGAGGGCATTCCGGGGATCAACGCCCCCGCGGCCCGGTCCATGACCAGGCCTCCTGGTGGCTCAGGGCCTGATCAACGAGGCTGTTACGGCTGGCCGCACGTAGTCCAACGTACGAACCACAGCCCGGCTGATTTGCCACTGACTTTAGGTATCTGTCCAGCTCCCTCTTGAAGACAACCAGGAGCCTATTGGTAATTCCCCTTATGGCTGATGGGAGGCTGTTGAACAGTCTTGGGCCCCGGACACTTATTGTGTTTTCTCTTAGTGTACCAGTGGCGCCCCTACTTTTCACTGGGGGTATATAACTATGTATGATAATTTGTACAACTGTTTTAATGTGTACGTGTACCTAAATAAATTTACTGAACAAGGTTAAGTACATTTCCGTGAGAAGAAACGTCATGACTCACGAAATCGTAATGACACGATTGCAAACAAACCATACCACGGGTGGGGTTCGAACCCGCGGTCAGAGAGTCTCAAAACTCCAGACCGTCGCGTAGCTGGCCCAGTGGCTTACGCGACGGTCTGGAGTTTTGAGACTCTGACCGTGGGTTCGAACCCCACCCGTGGTATGTTTTTTTTTTTAAGTAACGTCATGTTATGTCATGTCTCCTCTCACCAATGTCCCCATATACTAAGCTTTGGGAGATAAAAGGTATAAAATACCTACACGATTGAAAAATTAAACACAAATGCAGTATAATGTGATCCTTTTGTCTGGGTGAAAAGTAGTCAATAAAGGGTCGCATTATAATGCATTTGTGTTTAATTTTTCCACACTAAGCATTTGTTATACATCGACAGAAAATTACTATTTATACTTCCCGATAATGAACCAAAATAAACAGCTAATATATGTTCCAGTTGCTTCTCCTTGGGTGACAGTTTATACCAACAGTCATATAGGATAGCCATGGGCTCACCACTCAGAGCAGCAACGCTAGTTTACGCATGGAGCAGCTGGGGGGAGACAGCTGGAAACCACACATCCCAGCTGGTGTAACATAGCCGAAATATGTTGTTGACATCTACTAACACGACGGAAGACAACTTTAATGGTCGTCTACAGTTGTACGTACTCCTTGGTAATAACGATAATTTCTAGTTTACAGGTTGCTTGGCAATGCTTGTCACGTCTTCGGAGATTAAGATCGTAGAATATTGAAAAAGGAAGAAAGGCCTTGGAGCCAAGACCTTCAATGAAGCGGAAATAATGATGAAACTAAGGAGACCATATCACGCTAGAGCAGAAAACGTCAGGAATATAATGAAGAAATATGGGAAATAGTCATGGGTGGAAAGTACTAGCAGTTACAACTGAAGAGAGACTAGGTAAAGAAAACTGCAATAATCATAAAGCTAAAAGTAAACGGGGATATGACATTACGGAACAAAATGCAATGGTGAAAATAAAGTAAATAACAGGTAGGGAAGACTTGACGAAAACCTGTGATTACTATGTAATCCGCTGTGTGGGAGAGCCATAACTCCAGAAACCAGTCAATGGTATATCATAGATATGGACATTTTCTGTGACCCGTGACATGTCCACGACCCTCAAGACAGGTCAGGGACATGTCACAAATCAGAAAATATCCTTGCAGTTGACACTGAAAATTTAATAATCAGGTTGTGATGAACATGGAGGTTTGTAGGACGCCAGCAGCAACAGCCTGGTTGACCAAGGAGGTAAGAAAGAAACCTAGCTTCAAGCCGGACTGGAAGAATCGAGGAAGACCCGAATAAGTTCCCATGTATATCAGAGGTATATGAATTTCGTGTGTTCTATCAGGCCTGTGTGGTGAAAGTGTGTGTGTGTGTGTGTGTGTGTGTGTGTGTGTGTGTGTTGTGCAGATCCGCGTCTGCTGCCTGACCCACACTCAATTTACAGTAATTACCTCCCACTTTGCCTCTGTTCTTTAGTTGTTAGCGTAACTACCATCATCACCACCTCCCCCAACACCACCACAACCATCACCACCATTAATGCAACCACCGATCCCTTCAATGCAACATTAGTAACATCGCAACCACCGCTACTCACATCACCACCATCGCAACCATCATTATTACCTTCACCACCATCACCTTCACCCCCATAATCTGCACTGCCACCACCTTAAATATCGCAACCAACTCCATCCAGGCTGTGATGGATATGTGGGGCAACGGACCTCTAGCAGCAGCAGCAGCCTGGTTGACCAGGCAAGCACCAGACGAGCCTGGCCCATAGCCGGGCTCAAAGGTATATCATCACTTTTATCACTACAACTACTATTATCCTCTTCCGTATAATTACCGCACCCACTAGCACCAAAATCCCGTCCACCACCACCACTGCTACCACCACCACTACAACTACTAGTATCATCTTCACCATCACTACCATCAACCAGAGTCGGATTAAAGTCCTCCTAAGTTCCTAGTTATTTCTGAATCATATGCCCCTTTGTCGAGCCATTTTTAATAATACTAATAATAATAATAATAATAATAATAATAATAATAATAAACTCATATTTTGGATGATTATATTCAACCTTCATCAACCTGACGAGTGATGATGGATATCTTATCTATCTTTTACACTGTTTAAACGTTAAATTTTATACACTTAAAGTTATATATATTTAACTTTTGTTTTGTATCTCTATAATAATTCTTTATCTATTTTTTTATTTTTATTTCAGAGATTTTTACAACTCTTCGTATTTTCTTCAATTCAGTTTCTTGTAGACTGACAATGTCTTTTTTTTTTTTAAATATTTATAAATTTTTGTATATAAGGATCTATGTAAATTGAGTTGGTGATTTATTCACTGGGATTTTTCTATTTGTTTGCAATTCACTTGTCTATTTCTTCTATGCCTTGATATTCCATCTTATGAGTTTTTACGCCAAATATTATTTAAAAAATATTCCATTTCATCTCATATTTTGTTTATCTCCCATTTTTTTTAAATGATCTAAGTACAAATATTTTTGATAGATTTTAGTAAAAGTTACGGAATTAAATTCATAGTAGTACTTCTTCAGGTACTTGAATAACTGTTGTAAAAAAACAAAACATATTCTTTCTTTTGCCTTAAATTTGGAAGAATTTGTCTCACAAGCCATTTTTATCTTATTTGCCTCTAATTCTGTAACCAGGTACATGTTGGTTAATGAATGAAATCTTGTGTTTACATCCTTGGAAACTAGTACGTGGTGGGAGCCATTGTTTTTTGCGCCTTGAACATACTCTTCTTCACACAGTTTGCCTTTTTAATATCAGGAAAATCCCAAGCTTTTCCTGCCCTCTCACGCATAAATCGGTAATTCCCTTTTTCTTTCAACAGGTACAGTAAACTCCAACGGGGAGACGAAGAGACAGAGGACCTCTTACACTAGGTACCAGACACTGGAGCTGGAGAAGGAGTTCCACTTCAACCGGTACCTGACGCGGCGACGGAGGATAGAAATCGCCCACGCCCTCTGCCTCACTGAGCGACAGATCAAAATCTGGTTCCAGAACCGGAGGATGAAGTGGAAGAAGGAGCACAAAATGGCAAGCATGAACGCAGGCATGGGTATGCACCCGCAGGCGTACCATCAGATGCACCACCAGATGATGCACCCACACCACCTTCACCCTCACCTAGCTGACTTCGAGACGAAAGGCTACTACTAGGTGAGTCTCAATTTCAGGGTCCACACTCTTTTTTTTTGTGAAGAGACCTTTATTAGTACGACGTTTCGCCTACATAAGGCCTTGTCAAATACTTGATAAAGCCTCATGGAAGCAAAACGTTGCATTATGTCTTAATTAACCACTTGTCAGCTAAGCCATACTTCAATTACATACTTTATTTCAATTTATCCAGCAAGTTACTACTAATCGCTGGATTTAGGTATTTAAGCCTCATAAGGTTTAATTAAATTCGCAACAGTTTACAGATTGCGATTTTATATTGTGGTTTTAACCAGTTTTGTATGTGGATAAGTTTTTTTTTTGTTTGTTTTACAATAAAAAATCCATTTCTGCTATTTTTTTCAGAATTTTTTCCGAAACGTGTTCGTGCAAGAAATTGTCGATTACTCTCGATACTAATGAAATATTTTTGTCAGATATTATTGGTTTTTTTTTTTTTTGGTCAGTGGGTTTACTGAAGAAATTATTTTGCTGTTAAATTAAGAATGAAGGGGAACGATACCGAGACTGAAGACGTTTCGGTCCGACTTCAATCATCAACTAATCAAAGGTCCAAGTCGGACCAAAACGTCGTCATAAGTTTTTCTTTTTCGTGCTAGTTACTTGTGTATTGCTGTTAATTTACTGCCGTATAAAAATAAGTCTCACTGCCATGACTGAAACATTTGGCATGACATGTATATGTCATGCCAAATAGGCAAGAGAAAGCAGAGCAATGAGTTTAAGCAACACGAGAAAATGGAAGTGAGTGAAAATGAGGAGAAAGAAGGAGAGGCGAAAGAAGGAGGGAGAAGGTGACCCTTCCTGTCACACCTGAAGAACAGGAGACAAATTAGTGATTTCCTGCTCTCAGCTGGCCAGTCTTTATCACACACTCTCTCTCACCTTCTGCTTGACTGCTTTCTCTCTCTCCTTCCCTCTCTCTCTCTCTCTCTCTCTCTCTCTTTCACTTACTGGGTGACTGCATTAGCTTACAACACTTACACTTTACACTTTCCACTCATACACTCTCTGGACACAACATTAACTTCAACACTGTCCTTCATCGTTACACTGCTCTTTAGCTCAGTGTTCCAGGTAATGAAACAGATATAACTAACAGTTGGCTGGTCAGAGACATAGTCTCGGTTAACGGACGGAGGATCGAGCCTCCATCATTCCTTGAGCAGAATGACATACGATCCTTAATAAAACACAATCTACAATCCAGGTATTGGAATAGCAGTTCAGTTGTATCTCATATGTTACCCTGGTTTAATGTTAGGGGTGCCTTTGAATAAGTAGCCACGTGCTATATTATTGAATGCTTACGTTGTATTGAGTGCTGCTAGCATCGATAGTGTGATTGATCAGGCCCACCTACCAAGGGGCTTGGCCCGAGACCGGGACGAGGGGGCAAGGAGACCATCCCCCCCCCACACACAGCCATTAACAGGAAGAGAACAGGGCAGCGGGCCTCCAGCAGCAACAGCCTGGTTGACCAGGCAAGCACCAGACGAGCCTGGCCCATGGCCGGGCTCAGAGAGTAGATACTCTCGAAACTCTTCAAAGGTATATCAAAGGTATATCAAAGGTGGGTCCGAACTAAGCACGTTTCCCCACAGAGCGAAACTCGTACTTCAAAGATTAACATATTGTAAATCATTCGTTAAAGATCTTTTATACATGCGTGGGATCTGGTGGGTAGCGTTCCCGTCTGGTGGGTAGTGTGCCCGTCTGGTGGGTAGTGTGCCCGTCTGGTGGGTAGTGTGCCCGTCTGGTGGGTAGCGTGCCCGTCTGGTGGGTAGCGTGCCCGTCTGGTGGGTAGTGTGCCCGTCTGGTGGGTAGTGTGCCCGTCTGGTGGGTAGCGTGCCCGTCTGGTGGGTAGCGTGCCCGTCTGGTGGGTAGTGTGCCCGTCTGGTGGGTAGTGTGCCCGTCTGGTGGGTAGCGTGCCCGTCTGGTGGGTAGCGTGCCCGTCTGGTGGGTAGCTTGCCCGTCTGGTGGGTAGCGTGCCCGTCGAACTCAATTAATTCCGTTTTTACCCGTGAGTATCACAAAATTAAATAAATTAAATATTTCTACTAGCACTGTGTAATCACTGATTGTTTTTAAATGATCACTAAATATCAGACAAAAATTCCATTATTTAGCATCATAAGTTTAATCAGACCTTTCTGGATATTTCCTGCCCATTTTCGGGGGTGTAATGTGACTTTCATTATCTCGCAAAAAAATGTTATTAGCATTTTCAAACTCGGTGATTAATGCTTTACTAGCCAGGTAAGTATGTCATAATCAGTCATTTCCTACTGCACTGTTATCATCATTTGTTGCTTCCCTGCACAAGAGATGGATGCAATCTGAAATTTCCCATGTTTTGACTATTAAAATTATCTCTTCCCTTTTTTTTTGGCCGTCTGATTATAAGATGAAATGTCAAAGAGAAAAATGTGGACTGATATTGCTGGAATGTTTTAAGTGGTTGTGTGTGTAGATCATAAAAAAGAGTCCTGTTTAGAATTTTAGATATTAGGTCAGAGGTTAAAAGTAAAAGTTGCAGTTTTACGCTCAGAGAGAGATGTATCCTTTCAATTATTACCATCAGTTAGAGAAACATCTGTGACAATTGTCGTCATTGTATTATTTCTCTCTTAAACCTAAAAAGAGGCCCTGATCCCACCTTGACACCTGTTCTGGGACGAGGCCACGGGGGCGTTGACCCCCGGAACACATTCCAGGTACACTCCAAGGTTCTGAAAGAGGGAACAGATGCATTGTGTGTACTGCTAGCCAAGGACTACCACAATTTACTTCATGCTGGGCAAGCGCCAGAGGTGGAGAAAATAGTAAACATAGTCCCAACAGTTAAGAAAGGGGACGGGAAAGTAACATTAAACTAGAGGCCAGTGTCACTTACATGCATACTATATAAGGTAATGGAGAAGATAATCTGAGGAAAAGTGGTGAAACATATGGGAAAGGAGTTGCTCCATAATCAAACAAGCAATGTTCAGAGCTGGAAAATCCTGCTTAATAAATTTGCTTGTGTTCTATGATAAGATAATAGAAGTAAAGGAAGAGAGAGGACTGGGTGGACAGTATTTTCTGTGTATAAGCAGTACTATACAAGGGAGTGGGACAAAAGCTGAGAAGGCAGGGAAACGGGAGGGAAAAAACTGTATAGTGGATCAAGAACTGCCTAACACGAAGGAAAAATTGATTTTCCAGGAAGAGGCATACAAATGGGCAAGTATAAAATGTAAGGTTTCACAAGGATTGGTACTGGGACCTCACTGTTTCTGGTATCTTCAGCAATGCCTAAATTAGACCAAAAGTTTGTTGGCCCATATCGAGTAGTTGAAAATATCAAGGGCAATAAGTATAAAGTTAGAGAAATTAGTACGGGTCAGTTTAAAGAATCGCATTTAGATCATATGAAGTTAGTATGTGACGAAGACGAAGCCCCTGACAACCAGACTGTTGTGACTGACAATGATAATCCGTCTGACCCCGTACCTTCAACTTCTAGTAGTGAGTCAGAGGAACAACCTGATTGTCGTTATTCCCTACGTACACGCCAAGTGTTGAGAAACCCCCAAGTATCATTTGTTGATATCAGTGTAGACCCTCCTCAATCAGAAGTTGAGTTACCTATTGTAACAGAGTTTGATCCACCCAGAGATGATAATTATACAGCCTATATCAATCTCACCCTAGCAGAGTTGGGGTTAAATGTAAATAACCTGTATAGATAAATATGTAGTAAGCGTTTAACTGTGTGTTATAATATCTACTTAGTATTACTCAAATTTTTTTTGTGTGTTCACGTTCTCTCCGAGTTCTGAGAATTAACAGTATAGATTTGAGTGCACCAGATCTACCTTGTCTGTTAATCACTACCTTCTTGTAAATATATTTCCTCAGAATTCGTAGATCACATGAAGACAGTTCGTTCGAACAAGTTATTTTTTTTATCTCTTTTATCATGATTTTCTTGAATGAGCTCATTTAATTAATTCCTATGTATCATGATGCATCATATAGTAATGTAGATTATTCCGTCACGATAATATCCATGTGAAGTATAATGTTAACTGTTGTGTACTTTGACATTGTATAGAATCAGCTGAGAGTTGTTGCCTGTTGCCCTTAGTTTGTATAGTTGTATGTCGAGACGCCATACGTAGCATGCCCGAGCTGTGCGGTTAGTATTTCTAACGGCTGCACCACGGCTGTTCAAGTGATTTCCAACCTCTGCCCATGTGATCTGGCATTAGCCAATCAGAGGCCTGCCTTTTGAATGCCTCAGTGCCGGGCGGCCGGGTAGATCAGTATCATCCGGAGTAGGCATACGAGACGGACACAGGCATAGGCTCTCAGCTCCCATATATCCAACGCCTCATTAAACGCTACCAAAAACCAAGCTCATCGTCTGTTAATATTACCAAATCTATGAAAAGAACCCCACAACACAAGTGAACCCAGTAGCAGCCAGTATGAAAGGCAGTGCCAGGAGCTGAAACTCGACCTCTGCAACTAGAATTAGATGAGAAAATATATAGTCGTGTCCCCACCTCAGTATTTTAATCGCTAAGTCAAGTTTATGAAGGAAAGAATGACGAGTTAAGAGGAGCGACCAGAGAAAAAAGTGGAAAAACAGAAGAGTAACAGGAGGAAATGAAAAGAAAGAAAAGGAGAGGGACAGGGACGAAGAATAAGAAGAGAAGAGGGATAGAAGAAAGAAGAAGGCAGGGTAAGAGAGGGAAAAGGAGAGGAGAGGGAAGGATGAAAGCAAGAGAAGGCAGAGTGAGAGAAGGATTATAGGTAGGAGTAAAAAGAAAAAAAAAACATTGAATGTTGAAGAAGGAAGTAACGAAGGGTAATAACAATATTATTAATAGATGTTATAGTAGTTGTGGGAGTAGTAATTAACTTAGTAGTAATACTAGTAGCTGTAACACTTGTGTTAATGTGTAATATTAGTGGCAGTAACACTAGCAGCAATACCGTTAGAAGTAATATTACAAGTAATACTAGTATTAGTATTAGAACTGGCAATACTAGTAACATCAATACTAGTAACTGATTCTAGTAGCAGTAATACTCCAATAGCGGCAGTAATACTAGTAGTAATATTAGTAGCTATAACAATGGTTTTAGCAATACTAGAATATTACTAGAAACGATAATACTACTAACAGAAATACTAGTAACAGTAATACCACAACAGTAGTAATAGCAATACTAACTTTAGTAATACTAATAGTAGTAGCAGTAGTAGTATGGTCAAAAATGGCAATATAGTTGTAAAAAATAAAGGCAAAAAGATTTCTAGGACAATTATTTCTCTGAGGTTAACCTCAGAGAAGGTTAACCTCAGATAGTGCAACAGACAAGTAAAGTAGCAGCAGCAACGCTCCCAGCAAGAGGCATTCTAGAGCTTCCCCAGTGCTCGGGCTTTATGCCCAAAGCTGGAGTGTGGCTCGAAAAGGTTCCTGTAGTGTTTGCTGCCTTTGCACCTCCTGACATCGTCTGCTGCTATGCAGCAGACGAGCCCAGTGTGGGCGGGGTTTGTGGCAGCCCAAGGTGCCTAGATTTTCCCACCAAGCCCCGTGGGGGAGGAGAATGGGGCTAGGTCTGTGGGCAGCTGGTCCCAGAAGACGAGGAGGTACTTGTACCTCCTCCCATGGCAGATATTGGTCTGAGACACTACCGCAAAAGGGAGCCAAGGCCGGGCCACCTCTTGGAAAAGGCCAGGGCCGGGCGATTATACCGGCGAATCTAGAACAGAGGTTAACCTGGATTTTACCTGGAGTCGCCCTTGTAGCCCAGTCCCAGATCAGCCTCCCTGGCAGCTGGCCTGATCGATCAAGCTGTTAGGCTGTTCAAGATGTGCACCACAACCCAGCTAATCAGGAACCTGTCTTGAGGCTGAAGAGAGAAAAAATACAATGACGACAACTGTTACAGATGTATCTCCAATTGATGATAACAATTGAGAAGACACATCTCTAATTGATGATAATAAATGAGAGGATATACATGTTTATCTGTAATTGATTATAGTAATTGATAAGGTATATATACAATCGACGATAATAATTGAGAGGATATATTTCTATTTGATGATACAAGAAAGGGATATATTAATTGTAAAATAATATTTCTGTGATATAATCAGACCTTTAATTTATTGACTGATCAATTTATAAATAACGAAATGTATTTATTTGAGTGTAAATTAGATTTTA
The DNA here is from genome assembly GCA_009830355.1 of Cherax destructor. Taxonomy (NCBI): domain Eukaryota; kingdom Metazoa; phylum Arthropoda; class Malacostraca; order Decapoda; family Parastacidae; genus Cherax; species Cherax destructor. Next base: position 110,062 of record WNWK01005067.1, on the reverse strand, counting down.
ATGGTTAAGAGATTCAATTAAGGAACTTTAAGAGGTAATGAAGGCGGGAGGAGGAAGCGTGAAGGGCGTATTAGAGAATGCACAACCAGGTATCGTAGCGTATGGTCTGCGTAAAGAACAGTAGCAGCAGCAACAACAGTGGTAGCACCACCACTGTCATGACGGCCCACACAACCAGCAGCATCTCCACTATTACAACAACTATCTCTTCTACCACCACACTACTACCACCACCACTACTACCACACTACTGCCCCCACCACTACTACCACACTACTACCCCCACCACTACTACTAACACCACTACTACTAACACCACTACTACTAACACCACCACCAACACTAACACCAACACCAACACTACCACCACTGCTACTAACACCACCACCACTACTACTAACACCACCACCAACACTATCACCACTACTACTAACACCACCACCAACACTACCACCACCAACACTACCACCACCAACACTACCACCACCAACACTACCACCACCAACACTACCACCACCAACACTACCACCACCAACACTACCACCACTACTACTAACACCACCACTACTACACATTACCATCACTACTACACACTACCACCAAAACTACTAACACCACCACCAACACTACTAACACCACCACCAACACTACTAACACCACCACCAACACTACCACCACTACTACTAACACCACCACCAACACTACTAACACCACCACCAACACTACCACCGCTACTACTAACACCACCACCAACACTTCCACCACCACCAACATTTACCACCACTACTACTAACACCATCACCAACACTACCACCACTACTACTAACACCACCACCAACACTACCACCACTATTTCTAACACCACCACCAACACTTACCACCACTACTACTAACACCACCACCAACACTACCACCACTACTACTAACACCACCACCAACTCTACCATCACCACTACTAACACTACCACCACCACTACTAACACCACCATAACACTACCACCACCACTATTAACACCACCACCAACACTACCACCACCACTACAAACACCACCACCAACTCTACCACCGCTACTACCACCACACTACTACCACCACCACACTACCACCACTACAATATCACCACCACAACCATCAACGCACTACTAACACCAACAGCACATTACCACCACCATAACCATCAACGCACTACTAACACCACCACCCACTATTACCACCATCACCACCACACTACCACCATCACCACACTACCACCATCACCACACTACTACCATCACCACACTACCACCATCACCACCACTACCACCATCACCACCACTACCACCATCATCACACTACCACCATCACCACCACTACCACCATCACCACACTACCACCATCACCACACTATCACCATCACCACCACCACTACCACCACCATCACCACCACTACCACCATCACCAGCATGAATGGCGTGGCGTCACAGGGACAGTTGTCTGCCGTGACAATGACGGATGTGGACATGGCCAGCCTCCCTGGCCCGCCGATCCTACCCGCCGATAACGCTGGCTTTCTCCCTCACCCGCACGCCCACACTCACCCGCACGCCCACACTCACCCGCACGCCCACATCCGCACATCCAACCCCACACCGACACATTCACACCTACTTGCACATTGAAGCTCACCCGCACGCAGGTAGCCGCCCTCTCTCACACACACACACACAAACACACACACACACACACACACACACACACACACACATGTACGTCCTGTTTTGTACGCCTTAAGCTCGACTTAATATTTCAGCACGATTATCTTACGTCCGCACACCATAACTTGTGCACCTTCATGTTTTCCTATACGCCCACGCATGCACTAACCCATCTGGAGGCCCACGCCCACGCATGCACTAACCCTTCTGGACGCACACGCCCACTTGAACTCTCACACCCACCAGGGTGATTTGGATGGATTGTTGACTAGTGAGCTAATTACTATGTAACGGAGATATAGGCGAAGATTTCACGATGTCTTCAAAGATATAAGACACTGCGTTCTTTTGGAAAATTATCAGTTATTATTGATGTCTGATGCTGCAGACATATGCCTAACTCTGTGCGTGGTAAATTTTAAATAAACTAGAAAAATGATGGGGTGAATAAAGAAAACTTTCAAAACAAGGGAAATAATGCTAATGGTGACAATTTTCAAATCACTTGTGCTCTCTCGCATTGAGTATTGCTCAGTGTTGATGGATTCATTCCCGGCTGGAGACATATCAGAGCTGGAGCAGATTAAAAAATCATTTACGGCCCACAGAGTCAACAAAGCATTTAAACTAAAGTTAACCCTCCCTTTCCGTCTTTAATCCGTTCCAGAAAGACTGGTGACAACTGAAATCGGCGAAAATCGAAATCATTTTCCCGATAAGAAATAATGTAAATCCAATTAATCCGTTCCAAACACCCAGAAGTATTAAAAAAAAAAATTTTTTACCTTAAAGATAGATTTACATGCACAAAAGAATGAACATTCAACATCACACTTACCTTTATTGAAGACTGTTGTTTCTGGAGGGTAGAGGGGTTATTCTTTGGAAGGAAAATCCCCCTCCATAAGGACTCTAGGTACCAAGTCCTCATCCAGGGTCACTTCCCTTTGTTTTTTAATGCCACTAGGACCAGCTTGATAGTCACTGGAAACCTGTCGCACAAAATATCTGTCCAGAGAGGTCTGTTTCTGGCGTCTCTTTAAAATTTTCCTAAAATGGGACATGGCATTGTCATTGAACATGTTGCAGACACGGCCTGCAACAGCTTTCTCAGGGTGATGTTCCTCCACAAACGAATGCACTTCACTCCACTTTGCACAAATGTCCTTAATCTTTGAAGAAGGCACCTTCTTCCACCTCTCTTCCTCCTCCTGTGAAGCAATTTCCTGAGCTGTGGTCTGTTGGTGTTACACATGAAGCTCTTGCAGCTCTTCAGTGGTTAGCTCTTCATTGTGGTCCTCCACCAACTCTTCCACATCCTGGCCACTCACATCCAACCCTATGGAATTCCCCAATGCCAGAATACTTTCCACAATAGGCAGAGGGTCGACAGGGTCAGACCCAAACCCTTCAAAATCCCTATCTTGGACACAATCTGGCCACAATTTTCTCCAAGCTGAGTTCATCGTCCTGGAAGTCACTCCCTGCCAAGCCTAATCTATAAGGCTTATGCAATGGAAGATATTGAAGTGATCTTTCCAAAACTCTCTTAGGGTCAATTCAGAGTCTGAGGTCACATCAAAGCATCTTTGAAACATTGCTTTGGTGTACAGTTTTTTGAAGTTTGCTATGATCTGCTCATCCATGGGCTGGATGAGAGGAGAGGTGTTAGGAGGGAAGAACTTCACTGTTACAAAACTGAATTCCTTAGACAATTGGTCTTCCAAGTCTGGAGAATAAGCAGGAGCATTGTCCATTAACAGGAGGCACTGGAGTGGCAATTTATTATCCAGGATGTATTTCTTCACACTCTGGCCAAACAATGCACAGCATATTAGGGACTTTTGGCATGTACATCTCATTAATACCTATGTATCTTGTCTACCCAACCATGTATCATTGTACCATGTCTAAATAAAGTATTATTATTACTTCATTGAACCATTCCATGAAAATTTCCCTCGTGATCCATGCCTTACTGTTAGCCTTCCACATCACACACAATTTACTTTTGACGACACAGTTTGTCTTGAACACTCTGGGATTTTCAGAGTGATACACCAGTAAAGGCTTCACTTTGAAATCCCCACTAGCATTACCACACAACAAGAGAGTCAGTCTGTCTTTCATAGGCTTGTGTCCTAGCAGTGCCTTTTCCTCCTGCGTGATGTAGGTTCTCTTTGGCATTTTCTTCCAAAACAGGCCTGTTTCGTCACAAATGAACACTTGTTGGGGTTCGAATTTTTCAGCCTCTACATATTCTTTGAATTCTCGCACAAATTTTTCAGCCGCAAGTTTGTCTGAACTGGTACCCTCACCATGCCTTACAACACTGTGTATGCCACTTCGCTTCTTGAATTTTTCGAACCAGCCTTTGCTGGCCTTAAATTCACCAACATCAGCACTCTTTACAGGCATTTTCTTTGAGATCGTCATGCAACTGCCTTGCCTTTTCACAAATTATCGACTGCACAAAAGTATCTCCCGCTAATTGTTTTCTGGTGATCCACACCAACAACAATTTCTCCACTTCTTCAATAGTTTGTGATCTCTGTTTCGTTATCGCATTCACCCCTTTTGCAACATCAGCTTCCATGATTTCTTTTTTCTTCGCCACAATGGAACTGATGGTTGATGACGTCTTCCCGTGCAGCCTGCCGAGGTCGGCAATGCGTATGCCACTATCATATTTTCCTAGGATTTCTTTTTTCAATTCTAAGGTGTTCCTCACTTTCTTTACCAAAGGAGTGGCACTAAAAGCTTTCTTTGGGCCTATGGTGGCTTAATTAGCAGTCACACACAATAAACAACTGCCAAAAACAATGGATTACAGTGAAACCCCGAGTTTCGGCCACCCCGAGTATCAGCCGCTTCGAGTTTAGGTCGCTTTTTTCGGCCTAATTATGTCCCAACTTTCGGCAGTTGCCCCGAGTTTTGGCCAGCGTACCAGACCTGTCTGCTTGCCGTGCTTGCGTACCTCACCATGCAGGCATCGTGAACCAGTCTAGCGTTGTTTACCCTTGAGTGAACATTACCCTGCACGCTCATCCAAACATTTCACAATAAATTAATTGTGTTTAGTGCTTGTTTATTGATTGTGACTGTGAAATAAGTCACTATGGGTCCAAAGAAACTTCTTAGTGGCACCCCTGTGTTAAAGAAAGTGAGGAACGCCACATAACTGATAAAGGAGATAGTAGGAAAATATGAGAGTGGCGTACGTGTGGGGGGGCTTGCCAGGATGTATGGAAAAACAAATCTACTATCACTTCTATCCTGGAAAAGAGAAAAGAACTCAAGGAAGCTGATGTTGCGAAAGGTGTTGACATGTTTGCCAAAAAAAGATCAAAAACAGTGGAAGAGGTTGTGAAGTTGTTGATGGTGTGGATAAACAATGAACAGATAGCAGGTGATAGTATTTCCGAGGCCATCATATGTGAAAAAGCAAGGCAGTTGCACGCAGATCTTGTCAAGAAAATGCCTGGAACCAGTGCTGATGTTAGTGAGTTTAAGGCCAGCAGAGGCTGGTTTGACAGATTTAAGAAGCGTAGTGGCATACCAGTGTGATAAGGCATGTTGAGGCAGCCAGTTCAGACAAACGTGCTGCTGAAAAATTCATAACTGAATTTAAGGGGTACGTAGACACTGAAAAATTCGAACCCCAACAAGTGTTTAATTGACGAAACAGGCCTATTTTGGAAGAAAATGCCAAACAGGACCTACATTACTCAGGAGGAAAAGGCACTGCCAGGACACAAGCCTATGAAAGACAGGCTAACTCTCTTGTTTTGTTCTAACACTAGTGGGGATTTTAAAGTGAAGCCTTTACTTGTGTATCACTCAGAAAATCTCAGAGTGTTCAAGAAACACAATGTCATCAAGGATAGATTGTGTGTGTTCTTGAAAGGTAATAATAGGGCAATGGTCACAAGGCAAATTTTCATAGAGTAGGTCCATCAAGTGTTTGGCCCCAGTGTGAAAAAATACCTCCAGAAAAGAAATTGCCACTCAAGTGCCTCCTGGTACTGGACAATGCTCCTGCTCATCCTCCAAACTTGGCAGACTTTTTGTCTAGGGACTTCAGGTTCATCACAGTGAAGTTCTTGCCTCCTAACACCACTCCTCTCATCCAGCCCATGGACCAGCAGGTCATGTGTAACTTCAAAAACTGTACACTAAAGCAGTGTTTGAAAAGTGCTTTGAAGTGACCTCGGACACTGAGTTGATCCTATGAGAGTTCTGGAGGAATCACTTCAATATCTACAACTGCATAAGCCTTATAAGTAAGGCTTGGGAGGGAGTGACTTCCAGGACTTTGAACTTTGCTTGGAGACAATTGTGGCTAGGTTGTGTCCAGAGGGATTTTGAAGGGTTTGAGGCTGACCTTGACTACCCTGTTGTGGATGGTATTGTGGCATTGGGCAAGTCCTTGGGGATGGAGGTGACTGGCAAGGATGTGGAAGAGTTGGTGGACGACCACAGGGAAGAGCTAACCACTGACGAGCTGCAAGAGCTTCATCTGGAACAGCATCAGACCACAGTTGAGGAACTTGCTTCACAGGATAAGGAGGAAGAGGGAGTGAAGGAGGTGCCTTCTTCAGTGCTTAAGGACATGTGTGGAATGTGGAATAAGTTGCAAAGTTTTGTGGAGAAATACCACCCTGAGCAAGCTGAAACAACCCATCTCTGCAACATATTCATTGACAAAACAATGTCCCATTTTAGGGACATCTTAAAGAGGTGCCAGAAACAGAGCACTCTGGACAGTTATTTTTTGAGACAGGGGTCCAGTGACTCTCAAGCTGGTCCTAGTGGCATTAAAAGACAAAGGGAAGTAACCCCAGAGAGGGACTTGTTACCTGAAGTCCTTATGGAGGGGGATTTCCCTTCCAAACAATGAGTGCTCCCTTCCACTCTCCTCCTCCCTATCTTCAAGATGCCAGGAAGTCTCTTCAATAAAGGTAAGTAAATGTTATTTTAAATGTTTAATTATAAATTTATTACTTTATATATATTTATATGTGTTGTGTGTGTGTGTGTGTGTGTGTGTGTGTGTGTGTGTGTGTGTAAAACTATAGTTAATCTTTAAAAAATGTATTTTTTGTGAATATTTTTGGGTGTTTGGAACGGATTAATTGTATTTACATTATTTCTTATGGAAAATATTGCTTCGACTTTCGGCTGCTTCAACTTTAGGCCTAGCTCCTGGAACGGATTATGGCCGAAACTCAGGGTTCCACTGTATTACGAAATGTTTCATATGACCTCGCAGGATATGTTCACTCACCAAGAAACAACACGACACTGCCTGTGAATGGGTGTGGGAGGCGGCTTGGTGTACATGTTAGGCACTAGACAAGTTCTGTACCATCGATGAAAACAAAACGGAGGAAATAGACGAAAACGGAGCCAATATTTACTCAAAAAACTTGACGAAAATGGAATTCAGTAATAATGGAGATTGACGAAAAGGGAGGGTCCACTGTATTTGAAAAATGCTTCAAAGTTCTGTTCTGTACACTTACTGGAGTGGAGAACTGCACTGTATGACCCTGGTGGGTTTACTGCTTAGTTTTGATAATGGAGTGGATTAGAGAGAGACACATGATAATATATACATACATTGACCATTTAAATTAATGCTTCATAATTTGTATGAAGGTACAAGCTGGTCCTATATTCGTTTCTTTTTCTATTTTAAATAATATAAATGCCCTTAGACTTGGTAGGTCATTTACCTTTTAGGAGCCAGGACTTTTATTTACGTTACGCAGCTAAAAGCGTAACAATGTCTTACCAGAAGATGACAGGAATGCCGAAACAAGACAAGTATCTTCACCAAATAGCATATTGACTAGGCTGTGATGGATATGTGGGCCAGTGGGCTGCCATCAGCAACAGCCTGGTTGGTCAGGCCAGCACCAGACAAACCTGGTCTAGGGCCGGGCTGTTGGAAACAAATCAAAAGTAAATCAAAGGTAATTACATAAAATAATAATAATAATAACCTATTTCTGGAAATGTAATAGGGAAATTTGGCCCATTGTCGTTGTTTTTAATCCAGTAATATAACATTTTAGTTAATAAGTCAGTCTGTACTATCCAGGGATCATTGTGTCCCCCAACTCTCAGATGAGACTATGTAATACTGAATGTGATAAAGTATAATATTTGAAGTTGCATGTATGTACCAGTAATATTCGATGTTGCAGCGTAATATTTGATGCTTGTAAGCAATACTGGATGTTGCAGATGCGATATTTAATGTCATTAGATATATAATGATGAGCTACAACACTAGAAGATGCACTGATATAGTCGTTATTCCGATGCTATATTCCATGCTTCAATGCATTATTCCAATGTTTCAATATTCGATATTCCAAGTCAACAATCGAAGTTGCAGAAAAGAAACAGATGGTTTCAATGGAACATTTATTGCTGCAATGCAATATTTGTGTTTCTAATTCAACATTTGATACGACAGAGCAACAATTCGTTATCTTGCAGTTATGTAGTTTTTCCCCGGCAGCACTGCGGCTTTCATGGGACGGCCGCTGTGCAGGCTAGTAGACAGGCCATAAATAAAGTTTTTTGTGTCATGTCTCTGTTAGTGATGATGTAAGGGGAAGGTTGTAGCTGTTGTTGATGTAATGGAAAGGTTGTATATGTTAGTTATTATGTAAGGCGGGAAGGCTGTGTCTGTTAGTAATGAAATGGTTAAAGATTGAATCTGTTGACGGTGTAAGGGAGGAAAAGTTGCATCTGTGTCATGGTTTAAAGGTGAGTCTGTATCTGTTGCTGATGATCTAACAAGAGAAGTTAATCTGGTAGTAATGGAAGGGAAAGTTTGAGCCTGGCCCATGGCCGGGCTCAGAGAGTAAATAAACTCTCGAAACTCTTCAAAGGTAAGGTTGCCTCTGTAAGAGTTAGGATGTTGAGCTGGTCCCAGAATTATAAACTTAGGTATTGTGTTGAGTAGAGCATCATATCACCTGGGCGGAGCTTCTTGGATCCTCAAAGTGCTTTAATGACATCTCAGGGTGGGTTGCCCTTAATTAGGGACGTGAGGGTGTCTGGGCTATTTTTGTAACAGTGTCCAAGGAGCTTTAATGACATCTCAGGGTGGGCTGTCCCTAATTAGGGACGAATAGTTGTAAGGGTTTCTGGGCTATTCTTGAAAGAATACCTAGTATTAGGAGGGAGGGAAACAGGTAAAAATGCATTATATTTTTTTGAACTCTTCTATCCTTTTCTTGTGATTTTTTGGTCTGACAGGATTTTTTTTAGTCTATAAATAATTTTTCTTCCTGGCAAGTAAACTAATCAACAAACATCTTTGAAAATACTACAGAATTTACCATCAGAACCCCCGGATTATGTACAAGAGGAAATTTAAATATTTCCTTTAAACTGTTATCGAACACAGACTGGGATTACTACAAGGCCTAAGAGTTAGACGGGTGAGGTATACCGGAATACTTCATGATAGTTAGCCACTTGCCTGGGTAAGATTCGAACCAGGATCCTTCGCTTGCGAGCCACGTGAGAGTAACCCTATACTAAAGGAGGTTCTATATGTTAAAATTTAAATATTTCATTATTTTCCCTATCTATGCGTCATTCAGCCAATTCGGGCCACCACGCCTTAGCTCGAAAATAACCTACACTCTGTGATGTTTCGCTCGATAATGGTCCAGGACGGGGAGAAACATCGTCTAAAGTTTCCTCGCTAATGTGTGGGTTTATTATTGTTCCAACCACAGTAGTGTGACATTTTTTCCTCCATTCCCTCCACAAATCCATTGCACCTTCCCTCTATCCCACCAAACACCCCATGCTCCACACTCCCCATCCCTCCAAACCCCCAATTCCACCTCCATCCCACAACACTACTCTCCACCCCCCAGCTTAAGCACCAGCCTCCATCACAACAAGAATCAGCACCCATTCATTCTATTCTAGCAAAACAGCCGCCATTTTCTCAGTGTTATTTTTCTCGTCTCTCCATCGCCCTCATGCAAACGAGTATCTGGAACCATCATTGTTTAATACAACATCAAGACTCATTAATCAAGGGGCTGCCACGTCTCCGTTGTTAAGCCCCGCCTGCCATAATTATAGGGGACAAGCGACTAGTGAGGAGAGAGGTTGAGCCGACTTGAGATAGATCCATCACATGTCACCCAGCATCCAGCAGAGGATAGAGAGAGAGAGAGAGAGAGAGAGAGAGAGAGAGAGAGAGAGAGAGAGAGAGAGAAGGGGGAAAGGGAGGGAGGGAGAATTTTAGAGGGTTAGGTTAAGTGTTCCTACCTTTATTCACAAGCTAAAAGCTGTTACCTACATCAGCTCCAAGAAGTGGAGCCAAATGTGGGACCTTGACAACATTGGCCTTGTACATAACAGTAAGGATGTGGGTGCGCCTTACAAGGCCAATGTTATCAAGGTCCCATACTTGGTTCCACTTCTTGGTCAGTGAGAGGAAAGCTTCTACACAACAAGAAGAGCAGCCAACAGCATCTACATTCTGGCTGTACCCTTCTCAGAAACATCACTTAATCTGAGTTCATTTATTCATATATATATATATATATATATATATATATATATATATATATATATATATATATATATATATATATATTATGAGTATTCTAGAGTAGCCTTCAACCCATTTATACTAACTCTGGCTAGCGCAGGGTAATTGGCTCACGGTAACATCAGTCATCAACGTGAAGGTATATCAGGCTGGCACAAGCGATGGCAAGTTACATATTCTTCCGAGAAAGCACAATTGATGATGGTCTCTATTCAGCGTGATGTTACCATTGGAGTTGTAGTAAGAATGAATGGAAGCCTGCTAGAACCCTGCCATGGAGGTGATATCCTAGCAGTGAAATATGACTGCGATAATTATGAAAGCTGGTGTTGCGAATCTTACAGTTAAGTTAGATAAGAAGCTTTAAGCTCTTTTGCTCACCTCGTGCGTAGTCGACAGCAGTGGCTACAGAGCTCTCTTGGTACAAGTTAGCTATCACCATAACACATTCTTGGATTACCTAACCCCTCTCACTCCAGTGTGTTAGTTATTTTTCTACTTCTAGATAATGTGAAAGATTATAGAAAGCTACTCTTCACTTTCTGGATCTAGTCCTATTCACTCTGCAAACGAGAAGACAGCTATTACACCACACGACGGGGAGTCAATGAGAGTTGAACACTCTATGATCTCTTCTCAAGACATAACTTCATCAGCGATCACTCATTCCATGACTCACATTTGCATCAGGTATTCACAACATTAGAAATAAATAAGCAACACGAATTAGTAGCTGGTAGCGGGTAGTGTACACTGCTCGTCCCTCCTTCAGGAAGTCTAAAAAATAGTTACGGGAATTGTTTACAAATGTTTTATATTTGCAGTGAAGTTTGTATAACGTCCTACCATTATTTTGCTCAAAAATTTGCGTGATTAAAATAACTTGATATAATCTCGCCAAGGAAAGACTACACTCGCTGGATACTGGAATGTATTAGGAGAACCAGACAGCATGATCCATAATCCAACCCGTCCCTGAAAATCATGGCATCATTAGTCTCCTGCATAATTCATCACACACACACACACACACACACACACACACACACACACACACAACAGCCCCCCCCACACACACACACAAAACAGCCACACACACACACACACACACACACACACACTCACACACACACACACACACACACACACACACACACACACACTCACACACACACACACACACACACACTCGTGCCAGCCTGGTTACTCTCACAGTGAAAGGTATTTGTGGCAACAATGACTGATGGCTGGTGGAGCACACATTGCAACGCTGACTGTTGCACTAAACTGTTCCTGGGACGCCACTGTTGCTTCCCTACCACACTACAACTACACAAATATATACTCTCCATCAGTCCCTCTTATTCCTGTTTTTCTCCCTCCCTCATACACGTCTTCCTTTCTACTTCTAACAAAACAAACACCACCCTGTCCTCGGCACATGAACCCCTCCCTCCGGTTCCCCTCCCTCCCACTCTCTCCCTCCCTCCCCTCTTCCTATTTCTCTCTCTCTCTCTCTCTCTCTCTCTCTCTCTCTCTCTCTCTCTCTCTCTCTCTCTCTCTCTCTCTCTCTCTCTCTCTCTCTCTGCCTTCTTATAACAGACGCAACGGCACACATACATACATACATACTCACACACAATGAGTACTTACTTTCCTGCCTACCTTTAATAACTAATAATAATAATAACAATAATAATAATACACTCGAGCGCGCATACACTGCACACACATATACACCACAATTTTCTTCTCTGCACCCCTCCCATTTCCCCTCCTCTCTCTCTCTCCCTCGTCATCTTTCCCCTACCACAACACACACCACCCTTTCCTCTTCCCTGCCCCTCCCTCCATATCCCCCTTATAGGAACCCCCCTTTCCAACAACCATTAGGCCCCCTTGGAGGTCGGAGAGTCTTGAATAGAGACCATCAGCCTTATGACGTGTTAATCATAAAGGCAGGCAGCCAAAATGGTGCCTGGCTGCATAACATCCAGAGTGACGGTCACGTGAGGAACAACCTGACAGGGAGAGGCAGGCAACGAATGGCAAGGAAGAGAGAAGGAGAATGTTAATACGAAAGAGAGAGAGAGAGGGCAGGAATTAATAAAAATGGTAAAAAGGTAAGGGAATGAATAGGGAGTAAGAGAGAGAACTAAGTGTTTAAGAAGATAGGGATGGAATGAGGGAAAGTGGAAGTAATAGAGGAAAAGGAAAAAATAGGGAAGAATGATGATGGAAAGAGAATATAAAAAGGAAATGTTGGAGAAAGATTAGAGAAAAAGATAAATGAGATCGGGGAGATAGGGTGGTGAGAAACAATGAAAATAAGATTGGTAATGTGTATATATATATTATATATATATATATATATATATATATATATATATATATATATATATATATACATATATATATATATATATATATATATATATATATATATATATAAAATTTAAGATGGGGTCCACATCTAGTGTACATTTGTGGGACCCATATCCTCGGAGAAGTGGATAAAAAGACTTCAAGGAAAAATATTTATCCATCTATTTCTTTTACCAATAAATATATTTTCGTACATAACTGGGAAGAAAGAAGCATGTACCACTAGACAGCTCTGGGACCGTGGCCTTGCTACACTCATCATTTTAACAATGCATTTGTAACCGGTTATGATAATCTGGTCACTGCCCTGGAGCGTCCGAATTAATGTGTATTTTGGAAGCTAGTGTTCCAACCTAGGACTTGTCCCTTGTACTACGCACAATCCGGTATGTATCACTTGTACTGCGTACATTCCGGGATATATCCCTTGTACTGCATATAATCAGAGATATATTCTTTGTACTGTACACTATCCGAGACATGTCCCTTGTACTACACACAATCAGGGACATATTTCTTGTACTGCACACAAATGGGGACACCATACACAACAGATCTTGGACATACCCATCAAAGGACATGTCCCCGATTGGCGAGCACAAGCAGGAAGATCCTTACCACTTAGTCGCCAGGAATCCTTGACTTCAAGAATGTGTTACAGATATGTATGTTAAAATTTTTTGGTAATAACTCCTAAGAACATCGCTCCAGCGCCTCGGTCTCATACCACGCCTCAAAATTTACACAAATAAAATTATATTATGGGAATAAGACCTATTAATATACACGCAAATAACCCCCGCACATAGAGAGGAGCTTACGACGACGTTTCGGTCCGACTTGGACCATTTACAAACACCGAAATGTCGTCGTAAGCTCCTCTATATGTGCGGGTTAATTGTGTATTGTTCCAGTCACGGTATTGTGTCTTTTTCTTCTTACCTATTAATATATACACACACGTAAAAGTAACTGCAGGTGTGCCATATGTGTGACCTGTTTCCAGACCAGGTTTCCTTGTTGATTGTCTGTTCAACCAGACTGTTGCCGTTAGCGGCCAGCTAGCAGATATGCCTCAAGTAAAATATTTTTTTTTTGTCAGGACACTCGAAGCACAATTTCGCAAACACAAATCAATAAGCGTATTAAAATATATAACGCAAAACTGTTCCCTTGTCATTCTTCGAGAGAGTGTCTTGTTGCTGGTGAAGGGCTCTTGATTACCTTCTTTGTGTCAAACCTGATTGCCTCCCTTTCTCAGGCGCTCTTAGAACCCTACGGTTTTGGAGCTACGAGATGCATACATTAACGTCCTGCTCATAGGGTAATGCTGCTTCCATAATGGTAGTTACATCAGACTGATTCACATACGTCGTTTTCTTCAGCGTGGCTGAATTGGACTGTAATGATGGCCGATAATGAATCTGGTGAGACATTATATCTCACGATACGTCAGAAAATGACCGTGATTGGTGAATGGCAGCCAATGGGCGGCCTCCTTACATTCATCCATCTTGCTTTGACGCGCTCCAAAATGATGACTTGTGGCTAAATTTCCCATTATCTTTTGTACATTTTTGTTCATTATCATTTCATTTTGGGGGAATATAATTTGTGTACTTGCGGTGTTTGATTTTGTTTCTTGTGGCCGTAAATGTGTTTGAAAATGGAAGAGAGAGTTAATATCATTTAGGTAATTATTCACTAATATCCCACATGCGTATTAGTCTCTCCTGTGTTTTGTGCGTATATTCATCGTGTGTGTGTGTGTGTCGTGTTCGTGTGTGTATATTTATATATATGCCAGTGCGTCTATGCTGGTTTCGTGCGTGTGTTGTGTGCGAATTTGTCGTTTGCATGTGCAGGTCGTTTAAGTATTCTTTTCTTGTGCCATATGCGTATATAATTTACCAACTTTTAACACTGGCACTTATAAAACTTATATTTTTTTCAATGTACACTAGCTACCTGTGTACACAAACCATCTGTGTACACTAATCACCTGTGTACAGTAATCACCTGTGTACACTAATCACCTGTGTATACTAATCACCTGTGTACACTAATCACCTGTGTACACTAAACACCTGTGTACAATAACTAATTCCTTAGTGATGACTAACTAACGTTTTGAGTTAAAATTTTGGAATTACAGGAAATCAAAATATCTTAAGTGGCTTCAGTATAGTACAGTCTGTTACACATAAACAATAACAGACTGAAAATATTATGTAACTATTTACAGAGGTAAGAGAAAAATACCTCGAAGATCTGAGAATACATAAAACTTATTTATGTTCTGTATAACATGAGAGACTCGGTTAAAAACGTATAGTGTGATTTCATAGTAAAATAACCTCGCACTTCTTCATTATCACGTTTTCCTTTCATTATCCGTTAGCGCTTCCAACCTCTCATATTCCATCTCCTAAGAATAAGTGTCTAAGTAAGTATGCATATTTGTGAATGAATCTATAAGAATATAGAACAATCACTCGGCTATACTTTGCGGGCAATTTATTCCATCATTGCCATTTCATTTCCCTTCCTCCAGCCTTGCCCTGACTCTCCCCTTCCTCCAGCCTTGCCCTGACTCTCCCCTTCCTCCAGCCTTGCCCTGACTCTCCCCTTCCTCCAGCCTTGCCCTGACTGTCCCCTTCCTCCAGCCTTGCCCTGACTCTCCCCTTCCTCCAGCCTTGCCCTGACTCTCCCCTTCCTCCAGCCTTGCCCTGACTCTCCCACACTCCCGAGATATTCGGCGAGCTCTTGGTATCCCGCTGTTGGAAAAGAAAATGGATCGCTGGTAACTTTAGGCGAGGCCCCTTTCCAGGAGGTAAAAATTAATGATTCTGGAACGTCAGGCTCAAAACGCAGCCTAGATATGGCTCGATAGTTCAGGATAATACTCAAAGTAATGAGCTGTGAGAATGACATGAGCTTCACGCTGCCTGCACTTGCCCCCCTTTCTGCCTCTTGCTGGTATAAGGGTGAGTGGTGGTGGTGGTGATATTATGGTTGTGGTGATGTGGTGGCAGTATGATGGTAGTGGTGGTTGTAGTGGTAGTGGCAGTGTGATGGTTGTGGTGGTTGTAGTGGTAGTGTAATGGTCGTGGTGGTTGTATTGGTGGTGGCAGTGTGAGGGTCGTGGTGGTTGTAATGGTGGTGGCAGTGTGATGGTCGTGGTGGTTGTAGTGGTGGTGGCAGTGTGATGGTCGTGGTGGTTGTAGTGGTGGTGGCAGTGTGTTGGTCGTGGTGGTTGTAGTGGTGGCGGCAGTGTGATGGTTTTAGTGGTGGTGGTGGTGATAGTGTGAGAGGGATTGGGCAGTATTGGGGGTTGGAGAAGGATGGCGATAAGGACAACAGAAGAATGGAAGCTATGTGTTTTACGAAGGTAAACTGAACCTTGAATGAACGACGTTGGTAAACGGGAGAAATGTATGTTATGGAAGAATGTGTGTGCTCACCTATATGTGGTTGCTGGAGGAGAGAGAGAAATAGAAAGTGTGGACTCATCTATATGTGGTCGCAGGGGTCGAGTCACAGCTCCTGTGTGTGTGTGTCAAACACTAGCATGCTATCTTAAGACTGCTGCAACAAGATGATAGAGAATATTCTTCTACCACAGTTTTAATTACTTTTATTTCACACCAAGACTAGGGAGAGAGTTAAATATATTCAATTTTCTTACTGAATACTAACATTCTTATCTGCTTGTAAACCTCAATACTATGGTTCCTCAGTGTATGTTGCAGTCGTAATTGGAACACTGAATGTGTGTGATAAATGTGATGGTAACATTGAAAGAAAAACATGATCAAACATCTAAGAATTAAATTTTAAACAATACCGCTACAATATTTAAGAGATCTTGATGAATTCAATTTTGACAATTTGACAAATAGAAAATAGTAAGTGGAGAGTAAACTTGTTGCAATCGTGTTGAGTAGCAGCTAGTTTCAGCAGCCTTATGGGTGTTTACCTACCTGGAGTCTACCTGGAGGGCATTCAGTGGATCAACGCCCCCGCAGCGCGGTTCATGACCTGGCCTTCTGGCGGATCAGGGCCTGATCAACGCGGCTGTTACTGCTGGCCGCATGTAGTCCAACGTATGAACCACAGCCCGGCTGATCTGGCACTGACTTTAGGTATCTGTCCAGCTCCCTCTTGAAGACAACCAGGGGTCTAGACAGCAATTCATTTTCCTGTAATATTTTCTTTCAAATTCATGAAGCCTCGTAGACCAGGCCTCTGGGGGCGATGATACCTGTTACATACCTGTGAATTCTTTAGAATATTTTAATCTCTCTGAAGTTACAGGTCAGGTTCTCCCGGAACTATTACCAGACATAAAATATATCTAGTAAAATGATATTTTCCAATAACTCGTGATGGTAGAATGAACCTTGTTATCCAGCAGCGAGATAGCATTATTTCAACCCGACATAAACAAGGCAATTACCTCAACCTCAGAGGCGCCCTACCGTAGCATGAGCTAATTGACCCAAAACACGCGATAACCCTCCTCCACTCCTTTCCTTATTCCTCACTACCTTCCTATGTACTTTTCGTTTCATCACAGCATTAGTAAAAACAAAAGTAATCGAGGATCTCCAAAACAAGGGTCAAACAACAACAACAGGGGCAAAAACAAGTTGTTCTTCTAAGCTTCTCTAATTTCACTTTAAACGGAAACCCTTTGCCAAATTTGGCCAGAATCGCAACGAGAGGATAGTCACAGTGTGACCTGCTGCAGCCATTGTTGCACCGTCCCTGTGCCATTGCACACCTGGCCTCATTCTCCTTCTCCTCGAGCATTAACTTGAGACTTGAGTACAGCTTTTGGAATACACGCCATTTGTTGTCTTTATTGCCTCTGGTCACGTGACCATCCAAGACGCGCATGTATATATATTTTTAGAAACGCGTTGATTGATGCCAGAGTCGTTTACAAAATGAAATTAGGCCCTGTCGTGGGTCGTAATATATATATATATATATATATATATATATATATATATATATATATATATATATATATATATATATATATATATATAATTTGCCTAGACGAATTGCAAACACCTGTGAGAGGAGTCTGACGTATACCATAAAAAAAAACCCATACAAGCAGGACGAGCGTTGAGCCAACATTCAATGGATGGTTTGTTGACCTGCACGTCTTTGAGGTAATTATATAATTGCTTCCATTGTTGTGAGAAATTAATGTATAATCCTCTTCCTTCCCCAGGTGAGTAGAGGAGCTTTTGAATTGACTGCAAAACAGTTAGGAAGTACGACTCATGGAGCCCAAGAGAGAAATAAGCGAAGGAAGAGAAAATTCTTGGGCCTCGGTAAATACACTCAGACAAAAGGCGGAGGAAAACCCATCACAATATATTCAAATGTCAAATACGATAATTTGATCAACATGGCGCTTAACCTTCGTTCCCGAGTCTACCTGGAGAGAATTCCAGGGGTCAACGCCCCCGCGGCCCGGTCTGTGACCAGGCCTCCTGTTGGACCAGAGCCTGATCAACCAGGCTGTTACTGCTGGCCGCACGCAGTCCAACGTACGAACCACAGCCCGGCTGATCAGGTACCGACTTGAGGTGCCTGTTCAGTGCCTGCTTGAAGACAGCCAGGGGTTTGTTGGTAATCCCCCTGATGTATGCTGGGAGGCAGTTGAACAATCTTGGGCCCCTGACACTTATTGTGTTGTCCCTCAACGTGCAAGTGGCACCCCTGCTCTTCATTGGGGGGATGTTACATCGCCTGCCGAGTCTTTTGCTTTCGTAGTCATTTCGCATTTTTTTTGGGGGAAAAAGAATTCATGTCTCAGAGATTCATTGTCAACAAGTTAGTTTGCTAAGCTTAAAACCTATAGATTGTATGTGGATTATTAGAGAGTCATTCACATGCAAACTCCCAAAATCGTAGTGACCCAGTTTCGTTCAATGAGTTGTTTGCATTCGTGTTTTTACGATTTCACGAATCAGTTGAACAAGTCTGTTTATTTGTTGTAAATCAAATGTTTACATTTGATTTACAACAATGGAAACAACGCGTCTTTAATTGTAGGAGAAAAGACTACTTATGTGCTAAAGTCAGTGTTGGTGTGGGATTCCTCTGTAAGAACCGGCACTAGTGGTCATAGTGGCACCCATATTGACCTGTTTTGTGTGTAAACATACACCTAGTTCAGGGTTATGTAACCTTTACTAGCTTGTGCAACCCAACCCATGCACCCAATCTCATAACATTTTTGATAGAAAAAAAAAAAAGAATTGAGATATCCAAAATATATTGGATGATTATGTATTGTCCTTGATTTACAATATATTCTATATTTTATCGATATGTAATTTTTAAAGTACAATTAATTAAAATATTCGTTTACCAAAGAATAGTATACAATACTGTTAATAGAGACCGTTCATGCGCTCCCTGTTAGACAACCTTCTCTTCTGCGATTAAAAACGCGTTGATTCCATTTACGACCTACATTTATGACTTACATTTATGACCTACATTTGATTTAAAACAAACACACATACTTGTATTCATATTTTCGAAACGTGGTTTTTTTTTTCCATCAAGTCCTTTAAAAAAAAACCTGAGAATAGTGAAGTCAGACTTGACTGAGTAGAGCACAATGACCATCAAGCTGGATATCACGTCAGTTAATTGAGCCATGAGTCAGGAAGAAACACGTACACGTAAGTGAATTTTGTTTTCTTTCGAGGGGGCCCTCAAGGGAGGGTTCCTTGATGCTGGTGAGGATCTCTTGATGCAGGGAATTGGATCTGGGTTTCCAGTTCCCTGAATGCCTTGCACCCCTTCCCCCTCCCACAGGCGCTGTATAATCCCTACGGGTTTAGCACTCCCCCATAAAAAATATTCTTCGAGGGAATACAACATTGTAATTAATAAATTGTATGTAACAAATAAATGTTCTGGTCGAGATTCTTTGCAGTGAAATATTAAATTTAAAAAAAATTCTGAATTCAATACTTATCTTCAAAACACATGCGCAAGAACACATTTTTTTTTTTTAAAGACGGGTATTCATTAGTTTCGAATTGCCCAGAGCTAGAATTAGTCACTGGTATTTTCTCATTGAAATTCGTGATCGGGTCACAGTTAGTGTTCATCACCAATTTAACCAGGATTTTGGTTTGGAAAATTTTGTAACTCGTCTGTGTAGTTAATTATGGCCACAGGCTGATCATTTCTGACACTGAGTTCCCATCACCTTAAATTCGTGGTTTACTATATTTTATTATAAAATAAATAAATATATATATATATATATATATATATATATATATATATATATATATATATATATATATATATATATATATATATATATATATATATATATATATATATATATATATATATATACGTATACAGAACTGGATTCAGACTTGCGCCCACTGTATCAAAGAACACAGTACTGTATTGATAGGTGTCACTTTGTCGTAATGCAGGTAGAGTAACCGGACAGCTTCCTGCTCCGTTGTCAACAAAGTGTAGGCCACTGGGCAACAGGCAGCAACAACCTTGTTGACCAGTCATGAATAATGTCTGGTTTCAGAATTTGAGAGAACTCAAAACCGGTCACAGATATGTGAGGGCATTATTTCAGGTCTCTTAATCACTTTATAAAGCACTGCAGTTACGATTTTATTCCTCCTAAGGTTCTATTACAGGTTGGAATAGATGATGCACAAAATATTTTACTTTAATGTAAACTTAATCTCTGGAAAAATTCCCTTATTTTCATTCGATCTGAAAACGTCAAGTACACTTGTGCATATAAAATATAAGTCGTACTATTACTAAATATTACAGAGTACAAATTTATGTGGAATGACTTGAAGCTCATGACACCGGTATCATATAGAAATTATATATATATATATATATATATATATATATATATATATATATATATATATATATATATATATATATATATATATATATATATATATATATATATATAGGAACAAATTGTGGGACCCATAGCCTCGAGAAGTGGATAAAAGGCTTCAAGGAAGAATATTTGGATTCCTTCCTGAAGCCATTTGAATATTCCACTTCTCCTATATATATATATATATATATATATATATATATATATATATATATATATATATATATATATATATATATATATAAATGAAGCAACTAATCAAACTCCACGATCACTTTTGTCTCGTCACGTGAGTCTCATTTATTAATCTGATAATAGTTGACGTGTTGATGAGTAAACGCTTGCAGCTCTTGTGATGATTCATGTGCCAGGCACAAGTCGAGTCCAACATCTTTTATCTCCCACTCACTCTCTCTCTCTCTCTCTCTCTCTCTCTCTCTCTCTCTCTCTCTCTCTCTCTCTCTCTCTCTCTCTCTCTCTCTCTCTCTCTCTCTCTCCTACTCCCACCTTCATTTCTAGTTCTCTCTCTCTCTCTTTATTTTGTTCATCTCTTCTACTCTCATTTTCCTTTTCCGTCTCTTTCTTACACCTCTCTTCTCTCTCTCTGAGACCTTTCTGTTGCTCCTCCCTTTTTTTCTGTATTCTTTAACACACACACTTTATATATCAGACAAACTTGGGATATCTTATTCTATTTATTTTGGTAAAACTGACACTAAAGGCGAACACCACGAGCATATATTTGCTCCTCTAACTACATACATTGAAGCCGGAACATCACAAGCACATCTCTGCTTCTGTAGCTTAATTTAACATTGATTTTTTTGTATTATATCAAGCTAGAATCTTTGTAGTCGCTATTGCAACACAACTGAAAATGCTCCTTTCAAGAGAGCATATTAATACCATCATTCCAGTATGACTGAGCATTCAGACACAATTATATTTCGCTGCCTCTTCTAATATTGCTGTCAATTACTATTACCACTGTGAGTTTTCACAGAGACCGTCTTGCTGGGTCGTCAGTAATATATAAAATATTCCTAGCATGAATCTCAGTCTTAGCTTTGTGTCTTCGATCCTTGCCTCTCCTAATATTGTCAAATGACGTAATATTTACGATATACCTGACTACGTTTATGCAATGACGTTTGAAGTTGTGTATAAACATTCGCACAATTGAAAAAGGAGACTTTACGTTATGAACAGTTTTAAAACAAGTCCAGGATGGACATCAACTTCGTACAGTTTCCACATCCAATTTTTGGGTTAGTTCTGAATTGCTCTAGTTACTGTATTCAAACTTCCATTCTTGTTTTAACTTGTCAAGATTTACAAAAGCTGCTTCCGGTAAAAGGATTACACGTTTATTTTCAAAGTATTAATAATAGCTTTTTTTTTTTTTCTGTTGCAGGGATCAGCCTGGTCGTGGTAACTCATATGCAGATGACGTAGCCAGCGAGAGTGGATGGCTGTGTTGATCGGTATGAGATGCTGCGACTAGGGTGTAACGGAGGACCAACCCCCCCCTGTCACTCACCGACCGAATTTGGACTACGAGACAAGGATTATCTTTTCAAACAGCAGACGACTTGAGGTGAAACTACACGCTAACGTCTGAAACCCTTCCCAAGGAGTAGCCACAAAGAGAGAGAGTTAAAAAAGACGCTTATGAAAAGATTGTGATAGAAAATTATTTTCCAGCTCCAATCTCCAGAAGATTTGAGGTTAAAATACGTTTTGGTGTCTGTAAGAAGTATGAACAAGAAAAAAACAAGGAATACCGAGGATTAGATATTAGATAATTCAAGTGGAAAGGAGGATTCTTGCTAATAACGACCATTAAGATGAGTGATACGTATGGAGTGTTGTGGTTAGTCTTGTCATTGGCATTACTGCCACAGGAAACAACTGCAAGTTAAGAAAAACACCTAAGTTTATTTTAGCAAGCTAACTTGAAGATCAAGTAACCTTTGCTGTGTTGAGTAGTGTTTGGAGCAGCAAGTAACAGGCTGAAAAGTAAAGACTGGTGGTGAAAATGATGCCATATGATTGTTGCAAGTTGCACTGTGGACGACATGGACCTTAGATCTGTCACAATGTTTTGTTATGGTGAGTAATAATAAGGGAAAAATCGAACTTCATTCGCTGTGTTTAGCATATCATCGCAATGAACTTTTTTTTTTTCGGGTGTAATGGAAATCAGTGGTACAGTTGTAGACGGGGGAAAAAAAATACCTGTTTTACAGCGACACTGGAGGTGTAAAACACATTGAGTTGTTTTGGGAAGGGTCGCCAGTATGTGTTCAACAGCAGGATGTGTTCATCAGCAGGATGTGTTCAACAGCAGGATGTGTTCATCAGCAGGATGTGTTCATCAGCAGGATGTGTTCAACAGCAAGGTTATCTGTAGAACAGAATAACAATATGGTAATAGGCGGTGGAAGTTACCTTGGGAAGTGGACCGTAATGCATGTAAGCGAGCAACATGGCCTCGTCTTGGGTAACCAGTTTTCACGAAAATCACCTCAAGGCTTCTTTCTCCGATAGTCTTTATAATTATAGCTCTTTGGTTGAAATAAACGATAAAAAAAAAAACCTTACTCTCACAATATAAATTTTGTTATTTTTTTAACAAACTCGGGATGGAATAGTTGTTTTCTTTATACAATCAGATTGTGTAAATAAAATAAAAATATACCTGTGTAGGATATAATGTGGATCAGAGTTGCAGTCACCATTAAGATCAAGTTATATAGTCAGGAGATGGTGCGTTTAATCACTTTGCCAAAGCTCAGTGCGGTCCCCTCATTAGTTGTTATGCTTTGTAAGTTAGGGTTTTCAGTTCTCTGTTTATTGTTAAGATTAAAAGGCTATATTTGTTTTTCTTTTTATACCAAAATGATGGATTTCCCGGTAAATTGTTATTTAAAATGTAGAGGAGAGCAAGTTGATCTTGTATGCTGTTGGTTCACGGCATACGATTATATTTTCAGTAGGTCTCTCTTGGGACATCTATTGTATGTGATGCTAAAGTGTGTACGGGCAGTGTCTGCACCTTGTAATATGTATCATTAATATCTCCTCAAAGGTGAACAAAACTTCTCTATTGTTAATACAATATAGGTTGATTTGTCCTCAATATTGAAATGTAACATTTTCACAATAGACATGTTATATTTGGTTATACCTGTTAATGATGCTGGGGAAATTTGCTCCCACAACCGGGTCCCAGACCAGATGTATCTTAACACTGAAACAGATTACAATCAAATATTCCAAGAATGTAACGCATGTAGACACGTCACACACACTATACACACAATTGTTTAAAAAGTACAAGATTGGAAGCAGTATAAAATTCACAAGATTCTCTTCAAGAGCATTCTTTATACACACTATTTGTTTTACACTTTAAAATAATAAAAAAAAACTATTCAAATCAACATGAAATTTTGTTTTCGTTTACTATCGTCTAACGAAAAAATTATAATAAAATCTTTATCCTTCAACGAGGGATTCTAAAAAGAAAAAACACTTTGTATCAAACCTTGTATTGGTTGCATCCAGATGCATTTCTCTGCGTTGCTTAATTATCTGGAGTTGCAACAAACAGCTACTGACTCCTGTCACACAGAGACTTGCCTCTTTTACACGGCGGCGCATGTTTGAGCTGCTTGGCCAGGGTGAATGATGTGGATATAATTGAGCCCCGTTCGTGCAATGCTGTCCATAAGGCTTTATTAAATGGTGTAAAAAGTTATAGCAATGATACTGTAATAATCATGGCGGTAGATTTGTTGCATAGCAGTAAGAAAATCTTCCCCATCCCTCTGCCTCCATTACACTTTCCTTCCATCCCATTTTACCATACTCTTCCCATTTCTCTATCCCAGATCATAACGTAATATTTTTTTTTTCCTCTGCCAACCCCCGAAGCACCATATTCATTACATTCAATCTCACATCTGTCTCTTTCCTCATACTCTCTCGCTATCCTTCGTCCCTTCCATCTCCAGTAACTCTACCCTTTTTTTCCTTCCTTAAAATACCCTATTTCAGTATTTTTGTGAGTTTCCAGCCTTGCTCCCTCGCGTACGGCTGGTGTTTTTCTGAAGCATTTCATAGAAGATGCGAGATTTTTACAACATAGGAAGTGACTCTTTTATTCCTGCTATCATTTCAAAACTGGTTCTATATGTGTGTCAGTACCGGGGTTCATCAGATTATGAATCACAGACAAGACCATTCATGCTCTAGACAAGTAGTCATATGTGGGATTCATATTCTGGAGCTCCTGTGTTATTACCCCCTCTGAATTCCTTGATTTGTTTTCGTATTATACCATTTAAAATTTTAGGTCACGCTTGCATATATATATATATATATATATATATATATATATATATATATATATATATATATATATATATATATATATA